>CM064572.1:61332287-61397862 GCA_032716605.1 Paralithodes platypus
GAACACTGACAGATCTCGCAAATTATATTATACAGTATCTGAAAAAGTAGTAGTAAGGAGTGGTTTCCTGGGATTCTGTTTAAGGCTTTATATGACACACACACACACACACTCACTCACTCACTCACTCACTCACACACACACACACACACACACACACACATATACAGTATATATATATAGGCCAGACCTATGAGAGTTCCGTATGGAGTTCAGTGGTCTGGTTAATCTGCTCTACGTAACTAAATAAATATATATATATATATATATATATATATATATATTTTTTTTTTTTTTTTTTTTTTTTTTTCTAATCTAAAGGCCGCGTCATACAGAACTCGAACGTCGTGCGACCTACCCCCGAACACGATGACTTGCATTTTTGAGGCGAATGCATCCGATATTGTCCCGATGTTGGTCAAAGAAGAACATCCCCAGATAATGCCCCGACATTCCCAGACTATGCCCCAAACAAGACTCGACTCGAATGTAACTCGACACTCCCGACCGATTTACGTTAAAGACCCGAACATTAGAGGAATATAATCCGATGCATGCCAGAGCAAGACCCGATCAAAACTCGAATGTGCCAAGAATCAGCCTACAAATATTTAACGGTGTTTACACCCGAACCTACCTTGACCCGATACAAAAGATATTATGAGGAACACCAGAGGATCACCGGCCGCATCTGCCCGACCATCAGAAGACCTTAACACGGGGTAAATTCCAGTCTTTATCGGCTCTCATTCCCAGAATCAGTCTTTCGCTCTTCCTATGACTTAAATTGCTTCAAACTCCGTGTGTCCAGGCATTTTAGCTTGAACGTCCCTTGATTTCGGCCCTGTCACTCTTTGAAATCTGGGGGAGGCACTCGCTGCAGGCAGTTATGCCTTTTGTCTCCCTCATTCACATAGAAAAAAAAAAAAAAAAATGTACCTGCCCTATAGTGTGAACCTCTATAAAGAATGTATTGGCGTTGTAGAAGGGGGATGTTAAGGGGGCCCACCTCTCTTTTTTTTCTCTTTTCTCCCTCTCTCTTTGGCTTGTATCCATTCGGCTCCATTCAGCCAACTGTTTTAAGACGTTTATCCCCATCCAGGTGTCGATTTCTTCCTGGCGAGCGATAGGGAGCCAGCATTGTATGGAGAAATCCGGCTTCGCCGGGGACATTTTTCTATCGAAAAATTTACAAATTTAGCTTACTCTCAAAACAAATATATATATATATGTCCGCTGAACATGATGGCGGTGTTTAGATTATTCTATCATCAATATTGGATTTTATAGAAATAAATCTATAACGATAGTTTTTCGCTCGCTCTTATAGAATCCATTCCGCAGCAAAATATTAACTCTCAGTCGGTTTTCACCCATAATAATTGCTTTTTATATTTTGTTGTTTTCATGAACGGCAAGAGGAAAGGTTATTCTATAAGATTTCATCAACAACAACAACAAAAATAACAATATGTTGAATTTCACCGTAGGTGAAAGCATATCTTCAGTCCGCCCGTATTTGCGCTCCCCATTTTTACCGATACATTGGTGGTGGTGGTAATGATGATGGTGATGAATATGGTGGTGGTGGTGATGATGATAGTGATGATGATGATGATGGTTGTGGTGGTGGTGGTAGTGATGATGGTGATAACTATGGTGGTGGTGGTGATGATGGTGATGAATATATTGGTGGTGGTGATGATTATGGTGATGATGATAATGATTGTCTTATTCGTCACTTTATCTGGGGATTGTCGTGTTTTGTTCGAGGAATTTGAGTAATTCGGCTGAAAATCGGTTTATTGTCTCCCTATATTCATATGATTCGGGTTATTATCGACTTATTTTCGCCTTTATATTCGACTCATGTTCGGGTAGTTCGTGTTAACTTCGTCAATGGAAATTACAGCAGAACATCGGCCGAAACAAAAGAACGTAACAGGAATGTAAGCCGACCGTAACCCGACCGAGAGCCGACCTATTTTTAACGGTTTTTACACCCGAATATCGGCTAGAAGTTAACGCATGCACTAACTTCTGGCCGAACCCCAGGATGTTCGGCTGCAACCCTGAACATCCCCGGAGCTTCCCCCGAATCAACGAGAACATTGGCCGAATTGACCCGAATTTACCCGAACATTTGAAAATTTGAATTTTTTTTGCAAGTCATCCTGTTCGGGGGTAGGTCGCGCGACGTTCGAGTTCTGTATGACGCGGCCTTTAGTGTACGAATGAGACAAAAGGCAAACCTGCCTGTAAAAAGTGCCTCCCTAAAATTGAAGGATTGATAGAGACACAAATTCAAGGTACGTTAGAGTCAAATATCTGGACACACGGAGCTAGAGGATGCTTAAGTTATAGCATGAGGGAGAGAGTTCCAGAGCTTACTTGTTGAGTAGAAGCAAGTTTGGGAATAATGTTTCACTCTTGGATGAGAAAGTTAGACAGAATATGGGTGGGAATGTGTTGAAAGGCGGGTTCAGCTCACTTTCCGTAAGGGAGGAGGTATACACTGAACAATTTCTGAAGAACATTGTACTGTGTAAAGAAAGATTGTAGGGAATTTGAAAGAGGAGGTGAAATGCTGAGACGAAGTGCTTTTAACCCTTTCGAGAAGTGTGGTATGGGTTGAACCTCCCCACTCTTGCAAACAATACTCGATCCAAGGGTGTACTGCAGCCCAGTACAAAGCAAGAAGCTGTGTGAGGATGAAGAACCCACGGAGACAGTTGAGCGCACCTAACTTCTGGGAAGCTGTTTTAGCAAGAGCGGTAATATGATATTTCCAAGAAAAGTCAAAAGAAAAAGATACACCAAGAACATTGAGAGAAAAAGGGTTGATTTGTATATTGTTGAAGAATGAAGGATAGTCACAATTATGGCATATTGTGACTGGTTGATAGATGGAGAAATTGGGTTTTGAAAGCATTGGAAATAACAAGATTCTATTTTGCCCAATTGGCATTAGTTGATAGATCAGAAGATAGACGTGCTATGGCTTCACCACACGCGCGTTTTGGAGTAATTGCGTAGTGGGTCGTTGTGTGAAACTAGTTGAATATTGTATGGTACAATCGTCAGCACATGAGTGGATAGGAATTAAGGTACAGTTAAAAAGATCATTAATAAATATTATAAAAAGAACTGGAGACAGGACAGAACCATGAGGAACACGGGAGTTGATAGGTTGCGAAAGTAAGTGATGGCTGTCCACAACTGCAGCTATGGAACGGTCAGAAAGAACAATTGAGATAAATGCACATATTGAGGAATTGAAAATGAAGGAAGGTAGTCTAGAAATCAAAGATTTGTACCAGACTCTATCGAAGCCTTTTCATATATATATATATATATATATATATATATATATATATATATATATATATATATATATATATATATATATATATATATATATATATATATATATATATATATATATATATATATATATATATATATATATATATATATATATATATATATATAGCGCAATAGAAAAGGTCTCACCAAAGTCCCGAAATGAGGATGACCAAGAGTTAGTAAGATATGTAATGAGATCACCAGTAGAGCTAAGAGAGTTAAGAAAGTCATACTGGCGATCTGAAAGTAGTTTATAGGAAGACGAATGCTTAAGAAGTTTCGAATTAAGAATAGATCTAAAAACTTTAGAGATGCAAAAACTAAGAGCAATTGGACGATAGTTGAAGGGTTGTGAGCAATCATCTTTCTTTGGGACAGGTTGAATGAGAGCATGTTAGAGGAAAGACGGAAGAGTTTGTCTAGGCTAGGAGTCAGCACGGAAGCACCGTTTTTCAGTGCAACAGAAGGGACACCAACTGGTCTGTACGCATTCATATTAATAAGCCCAGAGAGCAGAAAGTAGCATCCTTAGAAGAGATTAGGATATTAAGCATAATCTGAACTGCTTAGTGAGAGCGCAAGGTCTGTGCAGTCTGTGTATTAATATATACCTCTATATAACTCTCCATATCTTTAAACAGCTTATATTCCCTGTACCCTCCTACTCTCTCTCCCAGCACCCTATTTTACTACCAGACAACCTCCTCCTCCCCCCCCCCACCCCCCTGCACCTCCGGTCTTCACCATACGCCCTCCGAGTATGTAAAAATCCGAACTTCTGGAACGCCACCGAAGCCCTACCTGTTGCAAATTAAGACACCTGTTGCAATTAAGACACCTGTTTCAATTTATAGCACCTGTTACTATTAAATGGCCTGTCATACAAAGTAGGTGCGACAGACTTGAACACTGAAGTCGTCTGTTGTTATACAGTATATATAAAGGTTATACATTGCTTTTAGTGAACCGACACTATATTGAATAGAATTGGCGTAATTGTTCCTTTTCTGTGTTACAAGGGATTTTTGATAACTGTGACTATCAAAGAATATATAGATGATCAGTGAATGGATAACATTTGTAAGGGACAATGCTTGAAAGCTTTGTACCTTATCAAACACCTTTGCTGTACAATATCGTAATTATGTGAAGTGGGGTCAGTGATTTCTGGGTTTCTGA
This sequence comes from Paralithodes platypus, assembly GCA_032716605.1. Lineage (NCBI taxonomy): Eukaryota > Metazoa > Arthropoda > Malacostraca > Decapoda > Lithodidae > Paralithodes > Paralithodes platypus. Next base: position 61,336,833 of record CM064572.1, read on the forward strand.
ATGAATGGTAAGCGAATGAGTTGCCTCATTTGGGTTCTTCCTCCTCCTCGCCCTCTTATCAACCTTCTACCTCTGGTGAAGGTCATCATGTTGTGTGTGCCCGAGACGTGTGGTTCCGGCGGTAGTAAAAGGAGACAGATAGAGCAGCCTTAGCATGGTCGGTGTGTGTGTGTGTGTGTGTGTGTGTGTGTGTGTGTGTGTGTGTGTGTGTGTGTGTGTGTGTGTGTGTGTGTGTGTGTAATACGAGACACACAACACTATACTCAACATTCGCCGCCGGACGCTTTAGGGACGTTTACACCCAGGGGCTTCAGGTTGGGGGGAGGCTGGGGGAATTTGAGATGGCTGGCTGGAAGAGAAGGGGGAGAGGTGTGGGAGTGGGGAGGTACAGACAAAAGAGAGAGAAAGAGAGAGCGAGCGAGAGAGAGAGAGAGAGAGAGAGAGAGAGAGAGAGAGAGAGAGAGAGAGAGAGAGAGAGAGAGAGAGAGAGAGAGAGAGAGAGAGAGAGAGAGGAGAGAGAGAGAGAGAGAGAGAGAGAGAGAGAGAGAGAGAGAGAGAGAGAGAGAGAGAGAGAGAGAGAGGGGGGGGGGGGGAGATATTTTGGGGTGGCAAAGCTAAGGTCTGGCTACTGTGGTCTCGGGGTCACTAAAGAAGCCCTCCCGTGTATGAATGGAGGGTTCCTGAAGACCCGTGAACCACAACAAGGTCCCCCCCCCCCCCCCCCCGGCAAAGTCCTCCCATGGCTCAGGTATCGCACAGGTAACCCGAGAGCCCCGCCAGGTGACCAGAAGGCGAGACTCACCTGTCGTCTGCGTTAGAGATCCTGAAGTAAGAAAGAATGGCCATTGTTTTTCTTTGGACGCAATTATCAAAGAACGAAGCTTGGGTATATATTTGATCCTGTAGCATGCATATACAAATATCGAACTACATATCCTGTATCGGTATTATTATGTTTTTTTCCACCAACCAACTTCACCTCTAAACTCAAAAAGAACCAGTTGCGGAAATGTTTGAAAAGTTAAAGGTTCAGGTTACTTTTTAATGTGTATAATCACAACATTCTTCCAAAAATGATGCCCCATACTTATCATTCAAGCTCAGTGTGTATATTCCAGGGACCAATTAGGTTTCAGAGAAATTACCATATATATTTGTAAGAGTTGAATTGGGTGAAGTGTCGTATTATTGCCAATCTAATGTTAAATGTCTTAAGATTTCCAAACTATTGGAGTGAAACAGGGCTGATCCAAAAACACTAAGTTAAGAGCAAGATTCCTTTGTACAAAAGTACCTGTCTATCACATGGGACGCCCCTAACAACTTGCCGTCCCTCCCACCCTTTCATACACCCCCACTAGACACCCCTAACAACATACCGTCTCTCCCGTTCATTCATACCCCTCCACCAGACACCCCTAACAACCTACCGTCTCTCCCCCCCATTTATACACCCCACTAGACACCCCTAACAACCTACCGTCTCTCCCACCCATTCATACACCCACCCTTCCCCCCCACCAGACGCCCCTAACAACCTACCATCTCTCCCACCCATTCATACACCCTCACCACTAGACGCCCCTAACAACCTACCGTCACTCCCACCCATTCATACACCCCGCCTCCCCCCCCCCCCCCACCAGACGCCCCTAACAACCTACCGTCTCTCCCACCCATTCATACACCCCCCTCCCCCCCACCAGACGCCCCTAACAACCTACCGTCTCTCCCACCCATTCATACACCCTCACCACCAGACGCCCCTAACAACCTACCATCACTCCCACCCATTCATACACCCCCCCCCCCCCCCCCCCCACCCCCCCAACAACCTACCGTCTTTCCCACCCATTCACACACCCCCACCAGACGCCCCTAACAACCTACCGTCTCTCCTACCCATTCATCCCCTACCAGACGCCCCTAGCAACCTGCCGTCTCTCCCGCCCATTCATACACCCCACCAGACGCCCCTAACAACCTACCGTCTCTCCCACCCTTTCATACAACCCCCCCCCCCCTTACCAGACGCCCCTAACAACCTACCGTCTCTCCCACCCATCCATACTCCCCCCCTCCACTCCACCAGACGCCCCTAGCAACCTGCCATCTCTCCAGTTCATTCAAACAGCCCGCCAGACGAGCCTTTGTCCAGGGTTCCTATAGCACAGAAGCTGGGGTGTAGGACATCTTTTGGTCTGAACGCCATCTTGGAGACATAGGTACAGTTGGGGTGTTCTCTTCATTCTGTATTCACCCATTAATACAACCATCTTGGAATCATACAGTAAAGCTGGGGCCGTTTAAGAGTGTGGTCGTTTAAGAGTGTGGCCGTTTAGATTGTGGTCGTTTAAGAGTGTGGCTGTTTGTGTTGTGGCCGTTTTGACCTGCATTCATCTGGGCCCATATCAGCTTACTGCACGACCTCCACTTTGTTCTAACGGCCTGTGTCTCCCAGGCCGGGTAGACACACACCATAACCCTTTTAGCATGTTGTCTTGTCTTTATGTTTGTAAAGAGAAGGAAAAAAGAAAAGAAAACAAACATATTTTAGCAATTGTACCTATGGAAAACATATACTATTCACACCAACCTAAACTAATTTACCCAACTTTAACCTAACCGAACCCAACCTTACCTAAATCAACTTAAAGCATCCAAACCCAACCTCATAATCAAACCGACCCCAACCCAACATTACCAATCCAATCCAGCATAGCCCAACTATAAATAAACCAAATATAACGTGAATTATACAATATTATACAATTATACATAATTATACAATTATACAAATAGGGAGACACAATCAAAATAAACAAGAGGTAAATGTTGATGTATGTGTGTAATGAATCAATCAGATGAACAACTGAACAGCAACTCTAATATGGCCAAACATCTCTAAGGATATTACTGTGTTCATATGGTGTGCAGTTCTTAAGGAGAGATGGTTCACTTTTTGGGCGATTTTGGCATGTATTCATTATTTTTCTAGTTTCCTCCTTAGACCTCCATCAAATTAAAAAAAAAAAAACATCCATTAGATCCCCCTTTTACATTAATTTATACCTCAACATTTACGCTGGTCTGGCAGCTTACGAGATAAACTTTGAAAAATAATAATATTGCCTAAATTAAGCTGTCATCAGTATAGTGTTCGAAACTAGTTCATAAGATTCCAGATATGTTACCAGAAAAAATCCATCGAAAACTGATTATACAAGCCCTCGTGTGATTTCAAACTAATTATATCTACCATCGCCCTATACTAGTTCCTTTATGTATATCGCAAGTGTCAATATTCCTGTCCCTTATTTACTTGGTGGCACTCGTAATAATATCTCATTATGTCCTCTTGATAGATCCAATTAGCATCAACTAGTGAATCTCAGACGATTTGATCTTACTGGATCAAATAGTTTAAGAATATAATCCGCCAGTGTAACTTAATTGTGCTTACAAATATTCTCCAGAAATACATGTCCACGACTGTGCCTCGAATACCTGACATTAATTAAATTGTACAACCGACTGCACAAGTAGCTGGTACACTCCTATATAATAAACCTGAAACAGTGCACATTGATTGAGGGAAGCCACTGACTTGGGTACCTGTTCCACAATATTTCGTCAGCGTGGCAGAATTATTTAATTATATATGTACTGTACCACCTTTCATTGCAGGTGATTGCATCACTTGTAACTCACGACTTCTGGTCCAAGATTCGACTTCAGGTGGGAATGTTTATCATAGGACGTGGACAAGAGAATGTGTGGTCCCGTCGAGACTGATTCAAGACCTAGCTTTCACGGCCGAGGATTTTTTTTTGAGAAACCTCCCCTGCCGGCGCGTGGATTCGAACCCCCTACCACCCGAGCCGGCACTCCAAGTTCAGTGACTTATTGCGTCTACGTTTGAGTGCATGTGAGTGCATAAACGAAAAAATATCTTCGTTAAACACATACACATACACACACACACACACATATATATATATATATATATATATATATATATATATATACCGGTATATATATATATATATATATATATATAATTATATCAACACAGAAGCATGATCACAGCCATACACATGTAAGAGTACAAGCACATGCAGTATGAAGTAGCCTACATGGACAATATATACAGCAAACATGAGCCTAATAACCTCTGGCCATCGTCCAACAAAGACCAAACAATGTGTTCCCTATCTACTGTGGGCTCCGGATGCAATTAATTATAAACTAACATTATATACACTCCCCCTTCTCTGACCCACTTATCTCGGGTCTTCCTGCTCAAATTCCCAGTTTGTTTAGCATCAGTTGCCACACTATACTCTCAGATGAAGTGAGTGGTATTACGAATCACCAATGCAGAAGTGGCCGAAAATATTGATATGATTGTTTATGATATTCAAATTTCGTGTCTGAGTATTACGTGAATGGAGTCCAAAGGCATATTATCTGTCTGTCATGGTTTCCGGACATCTCAACCAGTAGACCATATCATGTCTCTGATCACCACTATCACTACTACTTACCGGTATATATTTTGTTACACCTTCCATATCATGTCTCTGGTCACCACTATCACTACTACTACTACTATCTTCTGTATCACCTTCTATATACTACTACCACTAGCTTCTGTATCACCTTCTATATTATGTCACTTATCACCACTATCACTACTACCACTAGCTTCTGTATCACCTTCTATATCATGTCACTGATCACCACTATCACTATTACCACTAGCTTCTGTATCACCTTCTATATCATGTCTCTGATCACCACTATCACTTCTACCACTAGCTTCTGTATCACCTTCTATATCATGTCACTGATCACCACTATCACTACTACCACTAGCTTCTGTATCACCTATATCATGTCACTGATCACCACTATCACTACTACCACTAGCTTCTGTATCACCTATATCATGTCACTGATCACCACTATCACTACTACCACTAGCTTCTGTATCACCTATATCATGTCACTGATCACCACTATCACTACTACCACTAGCTTCTATTTATCACCTATATCATGTCACTGATCACCACTATCACTACTACCACTAGCTTCTGTATCACCTATATCATGTCACTGATCACCACTATCACTACTACCACTAGCTTCTGTATCACCTATATCATGTCACTGATCACCACTATCACTACTACCACTAGCTTTTGTATCACCTATATCATGTCACTGATCACCACTATCACTACTACCACTAGCTTCTGTATCACCTATATCATGTCACTGATCACCACTATCACTACTACCACTAGCTTCTGTATCACCTATACTTGTCTCTGATCACCACTATCACTATTACCCCTAGCTTCTATATCACCTTCTATATCATGTCACTGATCACCACTATCACTACTATCACCATCTTCGGTATCACCTTATATATCTTATCTCTGATCACCACTATCACTACTACCACTAGCTTCTGTATCACCTTCTATATCATGTCACTGATCACCACTATCACTACTATCACTAGCTTCGGTATCACCTTATATATCTTATCTCTGATCACCACTATCACTACTACCACTAGCTTCTGTATCACCTTCTATATCATGTCTCTGATCACCACTATCACTACTACCACTAGCTTCTGTATCACCTTCTATATCATGTCACTGATCACCACTATCACTACTACCACTAGCTTCTGTATCACCTTCTATATCATGTCACTGATCACCACTATCACTACTACCACTAGCTTCGGTATCACCTTCTATATCATGTCACTGATCACCACTATCACTACTACCACTAGCTTCTGTATCACCTTCTATATAATGTCACTGATCACCACTATCACTATTACCCCTAGCTTCTATATCACCTTCTATATCATGTCACTGATCACCACTATCACTACTACCACTAGCTTCTGTATCACCTTCTATATCATGTCTCTGATCACCACTATCACTACTACCACTAGCTTCTGTATCACCTTCTATATCATGTCACTGATCACCACTATCACTACTACCACTAGCTTCTATATCACCTTCTATATCATGTCTCTGATCACCACTATCACTACTACCACTAGCTTCTGTATCACCTTCTATATCATGTCTCTGATCACCACTATCACTACTACCACTAGCTTCTATATCACCTTCTATATCATGTCTCTGATCACCACTATCACTACTACCACTAGCTTCTGTATCACCTTCTATATCATGTCACTGATCACCACTATCACTACTACCACTAGCTTCTATATCACCTATATCATGTCACTGATCACCACTATCACTACTATCACCATCTTCGGTATCACCTTATATATCTTATCTCTGATCACCACTATCACTACTACCACTAGCTTCTGTATCACCTATATCATGTCTCTGATCACCACTATCACTACTACCACTAGCTTCTGTATCACCTATATCACGTCTCTGATCACCACTATCACTACTACCACTAGCTTCTGTATCACCTTCTATATCATGTCACTGATCACCACTATTACTACTACCACTAGCTTCTGTATCACCTTCTATATCATGTCTCTGATCACCACTATCACTACTACCACTAGCTTCTGTATCACCTTCTATATCACGTCTCTGATCACCACTATCACTACTACCACTAGCTTCTGTATCACCTATATCATGTCTCTGATCACCACTATCACTACTACCACTAGCTTCTGTATCACCTATATCACGTCTCTGATCACCACTATCACTACTACCACTAGCTTCTGTATCACCTTCTATATCATGTCACTGATCACCACTATCACGACTACCACTAGCTTCTGTATCACCTTCTATATCATGTCACTGATCACCACTATCACTACTACCACTAGCTTCTGTATCACCTATATCATGTCACTGATCACCACTATCACTACTACCACTAGCTTCTGTATCACCTATATCATGTCACTGATCACCTCTATTACTACTACCACTAGCTTCTGTATCACCTTCTATATCATGTCTCTGATCACCACTATCACTACTACCACTAGCTTCTGTATCACCTTCTATATCATGTCACTGATCACCACTATTACTACTACCACTAGCTTCTGTATCACCTTCTATATTATGTCACTGATCACCACTATCACTACTACCACTAGCTTTTGTATCACCTTCTATATCATGTCACTGATCACCACTATCACTACTACCACTAGCTTCTGTATCACCTTCTATATCACGTCTCTGATCACCACTATCACTACTACCACTAGCTTCTGTATCACCTTCTATATTATGTCACTGATCACCACTATCACTACTACCACTAGCTTCTGTATCACCTTCTATATCATGTCACTGATCACCACTATTACTACTACCACTAGCTTCTGTATCACCTTCTATATCATGTCTCTGCTCACCACTATCACTACTACCACTAGCTTCTGTATCACCTTCTGTATCATGTCACTGATCACCACTATTACTACTACCACTAGCTTCTGTATCACCTTCTATATCATGTCACTGATCACCACTATTACTACTACCACTAGCTTCTGTATCACCTTCTATATCATGTCTCTGATCACCACTATCACTACTACCACTAGCTTCTGTATCACCTTCTATATCATGTCACTGATCACCACTATCACTATTACCACTAGCTTCTGTATCACCTTCTATATCATGTCACTGATCACCACTATCACTATTACCACTAGCTTCTATATCATGTCTCTGATCACCACTATCACTACTATCACCATCTTCGGTATCACCTTCTATATCTTGTCTCTGATCACCACTATTACTACTACCACTAGCTTCTGTATCACCTTCTATATCATGTCTCTGATCACCACTATCACTACTATCACCATCTTCGGTATTACCTTCTATATCACGTCTCTGATCACCACTATCACCATCTTCGGTATCACCTTCTATATCATGTCTCTGATCACCACTATCACTACTATCACCATCTTCGGTATCACCTTCTATATCTTGTCTCTGATCACCACTACCACATCACCACCATCACTACTACAACTATCTTTTGTTTCACCTTCTACACCATGTCTCTATTCACCACTATCACTACTATCACTATCTTCAGTTTCACCTTCTGTCCCTGTCCAAAGCTCCGAGTCAGACCAAACTTACCTTCATCACTTTCTCCTTCCAGTTATGATTGATTGATTGCGATGGAGTTTAACAGTATTGTGAAACATTTGACAACTTGTTCACCCAGCAGCCATTACTAGTGCGCTGCAGGGAGCGAAAAATACTGACACCTGCGCCGTATCACTTATTATTTTGGCCTAACCACGCAATGATGTTTTCACCTAGGACGCAGGTTAATGAGTGGTACCAGTTGTTTTTGTTGTTGGCCGCGTGCTTGTTATTTTTGTTCTAAAGATCATTAATATCCTGCGGGAAGACCATGTTGATTTTCAAAACTGTTTGTTGACATATTAAACATAAATTTGGCAAGTATACGGATAGTATAATTATATGCTGAAGGTTATCCTAAGTCGTACATTTTACATCAAAAGCAAAAAAAAAAAAGGCTGAAAATATCGTTTGACTGTCGCATCAATAAACTAAAGGAAACCTAGTCTGTCTGAAGAGGTTACTGATTCTAGAGAAGGGTGAGAAGTGAAGAGAGAAGCTTATGACATGCAGAGTGAGGAGAGTTTGAAGTAGTAAAAGATAGAAGAGAGACGAATTAATACTATCTGCTGCGAGGCAGGTCTTTTTGGACCTCAGTTTTCACTCAATGATCAGATTTTAAGACGTTTCACCGTATTAGTTTGATCACAAGATGCTTTGCTTCATTCATGCGTAAAACAAATTTCCGGGCGAGCACAAGCGAGCCTGCAACTTAGGAGAAACCGACCTTAAACCGAGACATTTATCTACCAAAAAGAAAAAAAAAAATGGCTAAAAGGTTTATTATTGTTCAACTTTTTGTCTAATGGCGTCTGGGGGAGGCATTGTTATTAGTCGAGGGGGCAAACAGTAAATACAATTATCGGAAATTACAACAAATGCAGTAAAAACGCTCAATAATGAATTAGTAAACAAATTCCTAATAAACCCTGGAAGACATGGCACCAGATAGTGTTAACTCTCTCATTCACAGTTTTCCTAAAGATATCACATAACTTCAATATGTCAAACGAGAGATAAGATCATTTGTATGTCAACACTAAGGGTGTGAGGATAGTTAAGATACCGGTACTAATAAATATGAAATATAAATTAAAAGCACTTTTCTGTGAAGACATTCAATCATATGTAATAGAATGTTCATAAAGATATGACGTTTTGTGTTTCTCTTCAGTCCTACAGAAGACTAGAAAGTCGAACATGTCAAGTTTTTACAATGAAAATAGTATATTCATGTGGGGTATAATTGTCTCCAGATAAGTTAAAGACGACTGTATTCAGCTTAGGAAGGATGTATACCAGCTAAAAGGCATCATATTATCTCAATTAATCCTTTTAGCTACTATATATTTTTCCTAAGCTTCATAAAATCGTCTAAATGTAGCTGAAATCAAATTAAAACGACGTCACCGGTACAGAACGGGTTAAATGATGTGAGCTTGAGGGTACATGAACTAATAAAGTGAGAGAAGGGCGAGGAAACATACTGTAGACTCGAGTGAGGTGACTTAATGACATGTGTGAAATGTGAGGAACGGTAGAATGGTGTGGACAATAAGTGGAAAGTGAACACATTGAAACACAAAAGTGAAGAAAGATAGTTACCGGTATACGAAATACAATTTATATAGTAAAGACAGATGAAATTTATATAACCAGAAAGAGAAGAGTTAGAATGATGTGAGATAGAAGTAATATAGTGAGGCTGAGTTAGAGTAATATGATATAGAAATACAAAGAGAGAAAATGGTGAAGAGTGTGAATGACGAGGAAATGGTCAGTGACGTGTGCAGTGAGCGAGGACAGTTTATCTCTATATATATAATGCCAGATATCATGATCCCAGAAGGGGTGGCCACGAATCAATCGCCCCCATACACTTCTGTCACCTGCCAACCGACGCCCCTCCTCCCAACCAACTCATATACCTTTTAACTCCATCAACCCCCCTCTTCTCTCTTGGATAGTTTATAGTAATGTAAAATAGAAGTGACAGAAGTTAAGGGAGGTTTTTAAATTTCCTCCCTACACCTCCATCAAGCTAAACAAAATATACCCAAGATTTCTCTTCGAGATAAACTTTTACATTCTTTCCTAAATTGCAGGCTCGTTTTCGCTCGCCAGGAAATCAACAAGAATAATTTCAAAACTAATGGGGCTAAACATGAGGGAAAAGGGGGTCCAGAAAAAAAAAACTTCCCTTAATTAACGAGATGAAGAGAAGTGTGTGATGTGAGGAGCTGTGACAGGAGCCGCTATGACAGACAAGGGTAAGGAGAGTAAGAGTGGTGTGCGATACTGTCAAAATAGCAAGAGTGGGGCTGAGTTGGAGTCATGGGAGAGAGATGTGCCATAGTAAACAAAGAAAAGTTATACGGGATAGAGATGAGATGAGATGAGTTCTGTGAGGTAAAAACGAGAAGTGTGAGATATACATGAGATAGTGGCGGTGAATTAAAGTTTTGTGAGAAAGAAGTAAGAGGAGCAAACTGTAGTGACATGAAGAGAAGAGAGGGAGGAAAGTTAGTAATCTGAGATAATATAGATAGATTAGTGAAATAGACTAATAGTGATAAGATATAGAAATGCAAAGGAGAAGTTGGTTTAGTGATCCGAACTTACTATGCATTAATAAAGTGAATTACTGATGAGAGACAGAAATGTGATAGTGACATGAGTTACAAGGATTTGCGGTCGAAGTGCGGTAGCGCGAAGAGTTAGTGATATGAGAGAGAAGAATGATAGTAAACAAAGATTAGAGTGGTATAAGAATGAAGAGCTATAGTGAGGAAAGATATTATTGAGCTGATCTAGGGTAGGGTAATGTGAAAGATAAGTTATCTGTTATCTGATATCTGTTATAAAAATCGCTCCCTGTAAGTGGCACCGATTAGCGTGTCGCCCATTGGTAATTTGTGTAGCGTTTTTTCCCCTAGATAGGTTGCCCGCCAAGGCTATCGAGTCCCATCCACCCGGAAACACCCCTATTACAGGGGAACCACACCCCTATTAGATACCAAGGGGACAGCTATCACCAGAGACACCCCTATTACAGGGGGACCACACCCCTTTTAGATACCAGGGGGACAGCTATCACCAGAGATACCCCTATTACAGGGGGACCACACCCCTTTTAGATACCAGGGGGACAGCTATCACCAGAGACACCCCTATTACAGGGGGACACACCCCTTTTAGATACCAGGGGGACAGCTATCACCAGAGACACCCATATTACAGGGGGACCACACCCCTTTTAGATACCAGGGGACAGCTAGCACCAGAGACACCCCTATTACAGGGGGACACATCCCTTTTAGATACCAGGGGGACAGCTATCACCAGAGACACCCCTATTACAGGGGGACCACACCCCTTTTAGATACCAGGGGACAGCTATCACCAGAGACACCCCTATTACAGGGGGACCACACCCCTTTTAGATACCAGGGGACAGCTATCACCAGAGACACCCCTATTACAGGGGGACACACCCCTTTTAGATACCAGGGGACAGCTATCACCAGAGACACCCCTATTACAGGGGGACACACCCCTTTTAGATACCAGGGGGACAGCTATCACCAGAGACACCCCTATTACAGGGGGACACACCCCTTTTAGATACCAGGGGGACAGCTATCACCAGAGACACCCCTATTACAGGGGGACACACCCCTTTTAGATACCAGGGGGACAGCTATCACCAGAGACACCCCTATTACAGGGGGACCACACCCCTTTTAGATACCAGGGGACAGCTATCACCAGAGACACCCCTATTACAGGGGGACACACCCCTTTTAGATACCAGGGGGACAGCTATCACCAGAGACACCCCTATTACAGGGGCACACACCCCTTTTAGATACCAGGGGGACAGCTATCACCAGAGACACCCCTATTACAGGGGGACACACCCCTTTTAGATACCAGGGGGACAGCTATCACCAGAGACACCCCTATGCGTTAGTAAAAATGATATGAGTAAAGTGAGAAAGAGAGAGGAGTTAGGATATACAACAGTGATGCTAAATAGGAAAATACAGAGATCAGTTAACCCTTTCAGTCAGATGGCACCAGTTTTTCTTTCATTTCTACTACGTCTAGACAACTGTAATCATACTAAGAAGGAGCTGTCAGAGTTAGAGGTGTTAATTGAGATATTGAATAAATAGTTCACTCCAATGATTATTTTCTAAGCAGAGTAAATTAATGTGGATACTGCCAGATGATAAATATAATAATAAATATAGTAATTAATACATTTTATAAATAAACAAAAGAAGTCGTCTGATGGAAGATGAAGGTGGTTAGGTAGGAATACGGTATATAATATATATATTATATATATATATATATATATATATATATATATATATATATATATATATATATATATATATATATATATATATATATATATATATATATATATATATATATATATAAATATATATATATATATAGATATATATATATATATATATATATATATATATATATATATATATATATATATATATATATATATATAGAGAGAGAGAGAGAGAGAGAGAGAGAGAGAGAGAGAGAGAGAGAGATAATGTGAAGAAGAGACTGTTAGAATGCAGTATATCAAAGTTTATCTACTGTACATTATATAAACTAAGAGAGAGGAGAGAGAGAGAGTGAGTGTAGTAGTGGTGGTGGATATGCTCATGGAAATCCCACCCAGGATATGTTTCCATGTTTAGCTCCTGATAACACCTTGCTCTATGACAAGTGTGGTTGGAGAATAATATATATTATACATTATGTGGGAGTTCAAATGATAAATATATATAGATAGAGATATATATTGATAGATAGACATACTGCTTAAATACATGGAGAGAGAGAGAGGGTGTGTGCAAAAATACTTTCTACTTCATTCTTGAACTGATACAAGTGTATACAAGGTGTTCAGAAAACATGTGTACAAAATTAAATGGGTGATAGGGAACACAGAATTAAACATTTTGTACTCCATGGAGGTATGTCCATAAATGCTTCCTTGAGGTGCTACAGGGTAGACAGTTTCAACGTAATTTCCCTAAATTTGTACCCCTAACTTCTCTGTGAGTAATCCGTTTACATACAAACATGGTAATTTAATGTACACAACAGTATGACATAAGACATCTTCGTTCAGTAAACAGTTCTGACTGATGATTAATGATTGTTAATCTTCTCTTCAATGTAATGTTCTTTTGTTTTTGCAGTGTACTGACATTAATAAAGTAATGTTCATACTGTTGTGTACATTAAATTACCATATTTGTATGTAAACGGATTACTCACAGAGAAGTTAGGGGTACAAATTTAGGGAAATTACGTTGAAACTGTCTACCCTGTAGCACCGCAAGGAAGCATTTATGGACATACCTCCATGGAGTACAAAATGTTTAATTCTGTGTTCCCTATCACCCATTTCATTTTGTACACATGTTTTCTGAACACCCTGTATATCTCACTTGATATGAAGAAATAAAGCTTAGATATTGCTGATACCAATTATTGACCCTCTCACGTTCTTGACGCAATTTTGAGCCTATTAGGGATACTTTAAAGCCTTTTTTACCATCAGGGGTATTTAGAAACCTTTAGTTTAGTTACTTCAACCTCTGCAATTGTCTTTGAGTTAGCTGTGGGCAGAAAACTAATTTTGGAGAGGTAATTATAAGAGTGAGAGAACTCTATTTATTATTGCTAATCTGGCAACCTCTGCGTCATAAAAACGTGAAAGGGTTAATCAAAACATAATTGGTGCCGAGACATCATTTATTAGCGCGACTGTACCATGACCTCTGACAGACCACAATGCGTCTCAATAATGCCATAATTAATTAGCTAACCAATGCCCTGATAAGATAAGAGCATAATGAGGTGTTTTAGGTACCAGATTAACTGCTGCACTCACGCCCTCCGCATGCCTGATAAACCTGGGTGCATGATGATGGTGGGGAATGTCTGGGATAAATGGTCAGGTGAATGGCCTCTTAAGGGGAGCTAAAGTTTTTTTTTTTTTATCTTTCTCTCATTTTCTCTCTTTCCCATAATTGAAGGGTCAACTATGATAGTTCGAAACCTATTAACTGGTGGAGGCCCTTCTTAAGCTGAATAAAATTATCCAATAGTTGCCAGAATATAACCAAAGGACGTCACCGGCACTGAAGGGGTTATTAACCCTTTGAAGCTCTGACGCGTTTTAGCAGTTGATTTTGGCTATCATTAGACGATTTTATGCAGCTTAGAAAGTATCTGTGGGTATTAAAATGGTAAATACTATCTCAATCAACCCTTTGACTTTCATATACCGTTACTAATCTGAAAACAATCGTCTAATAGCCAAAAACAGAACAGAAACGCGTATTGGAGCTTGAAGGGGTTAGTAATGAAAGGGTTAAGAGCAATACGCACCGTAGTATTATATACCACAGCTAGACAGACCCTGTGGTGAGCTGGACCTGTCTATGACGTCAGCACGAAAGGCCTTAAGAGGAGATGGACTGGTTTTCTGGACCACTTTCTCCCTCATGTTTAGCCCCATTAGTTTTCAAATTTTAAGACGTTAGGCTATTAGCTTGGCGATTTTAAGACCTTTCGTTCCATTTCGTTGTTAATTTTAAGACCTATCGTGCCATTTAAGTATCGATTTTTTTCCTGGCCAGCGATACCGAGCCTATAAGTATATGAGGAACCGGCCCTCGGCCTGGAAATTTTTCTACCGAAAAATGTACAAATTTATCTTGAAGGGGGGTCTAGGGGGTGTTTTTCTAAGCTTGATGGAGGTCTAGGGAGGAAACTAAAACAAATATATGAATAAATTAATGTATAGACCAAACAAACGGTCTGCCTCCCCTTATTCAGAAGTCAGGAAGGTCAGGTGGTGAGCTGGTGCTGACTTGGAGGTGAGTTAAGGGGGGATGGGCCGGTTTTGTGACCACTTTCTCCCTCATGTTTAGCCCCATTAGTTTTCAGATGTTAAGATGTTTGCCCCATTAGTTAGTCGATTTTAAGAGCTTTCGACCCATTTCTTCGTCAATATTTAGACCTTTCGTGCTATTTAGGTGTCGATTTTTTCCCTGGCGAACGATAGTGAGCCTGTATTGTTGGAAGAACCGGCCTTCGGCCGGGAAATTATTCTACCGAAAAATGTACAAATTAATCTAGAATGGGGATCTAATGGATGTTTTTTTCAATTTGATGGAGATTTAGGGAGGAAGCTAGAAAAATAATGAATACATGGAAAAATTGCCCAAACAGTGAACCATCTCCCCTTAAGCCACACCAACGAATATTTCCTCAATACTGGTCTGGCAACTTATGAGGTAAACTTATTTAATTAATTCTGTCGTCTAAATATATATATCTTCACTCTAGCTTTCGAGACCAGTGTAAAAGATCCTAGAAATGTTGACAATAACGTCTCTGGTGTGAAACCCCCTTCAGTCGGTGTATGAGTCAGTCAGTCAGTCAGCTGTGAGAGGGAGAGTTATAGTGATAGTTTTCCTGATAATAATGATGATGAGTGGTGCTACGTTGGTATGATGATGGTGGCATGTTTGGTTATCTCAACCAGTAGACCATATCAACCAGTATCTCTGAACCAGTGCCAAATTAACCCAGACCAACCAAACCAGTGCCAACATATAGTACTAACCTAACCTAACCTAACTTAACCGTATTGGTTGATTTGGTACTGGTTGAAATGGTCTACTGGTTGAGTTGACCGGTCACCGGTAATGTATTGCGGTAGTGATATTTAACATTTCAGTACACCATTACCCATACTTCATTTTTCCATGGCTATCAGTAGATATTCATATTCAAATTAAAAGGCACAGTTTGAGTTAGGGGATTAATTGAGATAGAGTTAACCTTTAGATTGAGATAGAGTTAACCTTTAGATTCTTAGAGGACATTCCAAAGTCGTCTAATGTTAATTAAAATGTAAAACTTGCAAACCAAGCAAACCAAAACTGGGACAAAGACAATATAAAGTCCAAACAACTTATCAAAATCGCTGTGGAAACAACGCTTACTAAAACAGAATATATTGTAAATATGTACCATCAAACTGAAAGGGATAACAGATGTCGTTTAAGGGGAGGTATTTAGTTTGTTCCCTAGACCTCCATCAACCTTAAAATTACACCCCCTCGAGTCCCTTTCAAGATAAATTTGTACATTTTTCGGTAGAAAAATGTCCCGGCCAAAGGCCGGTTCCTCTTAAATTACAGGCTCGCTATCGCTCGCCAGGATAAAATCGACACCTGAATTGCACGAAAGGTCTTAATATGGGGTGAAAGTTCTTAAAATCGCTAAAATAATGGGGCAAACGGTTTATAATATCAAAAGCAATGGGGCTAAACATGAGGGAGAAAGGGGTCAAGAAAAAAATCCCTCAAGTGGAGATCTTCCCTTAATGGTGATGGTGTGCGTGATTTTCGTTCTATGGTGTCGATAAATGGCTATGGTTAAGTGATGATGATGTTGTGGGATGTTCTGGTATGGTGATATTGTGGTAACCTACAGTAATTGTCAAGGTCCTAGCTTTTGTCGTGATAATGTAATGGTGATGTTATGTGATGGTGATGTTGAATGATGGTGATGTTATGTGATGGTGATGTTGAATGATGGTGATGTTATGTGATGGTGATGTTATGTAATGGTGATGTTATGTGAAGGTGATGTTGAATGATGGTGATGTTATGTGATGGTGATGTTGAATGATGGTGATGTTATGTGATGGTGATGTTATGTAATGGTGATGTTATGTGATGGTGATGTTGAATGATGGTGATGTTATGTGATGGTGATGTTGAATGATGGTGATGTTATGTGATGGTGATGTTATGTAATGGTGATGTTATGTGATGGTGATGTTGAATGATGTGATGGTGATGTTAAGTGATGTGTAAGTGTGATGTTAAGTGATGTGTAAGTGTGATGTGATGGTGATGTTAAGTGATGTGTAAGTGTGATGTGATGGTGATGTTAAGTGATGTGTAAGTGTGATGTGATGGTGATGTTAAGTGATGTGTAAATGTGATGTGATGGTGATGTTATGTGATGGTGATGTTGAATGATGTGATGGTGATGTTAAGGGGAGGTATTTAGTTTGTTCCCTAGACCTCCATCAAGCTTAAAATTACACCCCCTTGAGTCCCTTTCAAGATATATTTGTACATTTTTCGGTAGAAAAATGTCCCGGCCGAAGGCCGGTTCCTCTTAAATTACAGGCTCGCTATCGCTCGCCAGGATAAAATTGACACCTGAATGGCACGAAAGGTCTTAATATGGGGTGAAAGTTCTTAAAATCGCTAAACTAATGGGGCAAAGGTTTTATAATATCAAAAGCAATGGGGCTAAACATGAGGGAGAAAGGGGTCAAGAAAAAAATCCCTTAAGTGGAGATCTCCCCTTAAGTGATGTGTAAGTGTGATGTGATGGTGATGTTAAGTGAAGTGCCTATATATTCCAGGCTATATTTTCTCCTATGTGTATGAGACAAAAGGCAATGCTGCCTGTAACAAGTGATGTAATAGTAATAGTGATGTGTGATATATTTTGAGTGATATAATATTGATGTTGAGTGATGTGAAAGTGATATTGAGTGATGTGTAGGAGTGATGTTGAGCAATGTGTAAGAGTGATGTGACGGTGATGCTGAATGGTATGTAGGTGTGATGTGATGGTGATGCTAAGTGATGTGATGGCAATATGGAATAATATGTTCTTATGTTCTTATGTAAGTGTAAGGTGATGGTGATGTTGAGTGATGTTTAAGTGCAAGATGATGGTGATTTTCAGTGGTATGTATGGTAATTATGATGGTGAAGTTCAGTGATGTGTAAGTGTGATGTGATGGTGATGCTGAATGATGTACAGTATATTGGTGATGATGTTGAGTGTTGTGTGTTATGTGATGGTGATGCTGAATGATGTGGAATTGTGATGATGTTACGTGTTGTGTGTGATATGATGGTGATGTTGTATGATGTTTGTTGCGGCATTATAAGAGTGGCGTTATATGGACGTGGTGGTGATTTATGTCCAGGTGATGACTGATGTTGATGTATTGAAGTTGTTATGGTGTGTGTGTGTGTGTGTGTGTGTGTGTGTGTGTGTGTGTGTGTGTGTGTGTGTGTGCGCGCGCGCGGGTGGGTGGGTGTGGGTGTGTGTATGTATGTGTGTGTGTGTGTGTGTGTGTGTGTGTGTGTGGGTGGGCGGGCGGACGGGTGGGTGTGTTTTGTTGGTTAGTTTCTTGATAGGTGATGTGGCGATCATTATATACTGTATATGGCTGTTTCGTCTGCTTGATGTGATGGTAATACTGATATTCTGTTCAAGTTATCATTAGTGGTGAAATGTATATATTTGGCCTAGTAATGTGTTGTAGTGATGCTCTGTCCTGGTGACCTGGTAGTAGTGAAATTAATGTATTAGTCTTGGCAAGATGATGGTGCTAGTGGTGATCTTTTTTATTAATTGTTATTTATTTATTTGTTTTAACATGGTGTTATTGATGGTGACATTTTACATTGTTCTTTGTGATTTGGTGGTGGTGAAATTGTTACAGCCTACAATATATCTCAAGGTGATGTATTTGTTCTAGCGATAATGTTTGGGTGATGGGGTGATGTATGATGATGCTGAAGCTTGCAATTAGCGTCTACAAACGCTGAGAATAGTTTAAACCACCATCAAGCATAGTAAGGAACCCCAAGCACTGTCTGACATCCGGGTTCATGCATGTCCTGTGAGTCGGAGAACCTCACATAACCAGTTTCAGGAAAATAATATGAGAGAGAGAGAGAGAGAGAGAGAGAGAGAGAGAGAGAGAGAGAGAGAGAGATAGAGAGAGAGGTTTGCACAACAGCGTCTATTATATTAACACGTGTGTACGGTCGAGGTTAATAAGTGTTGTCAGATATTTCACAAAGTTTCGGACACTGACTAATATTCTGAGGGATAAGCACTTTTCCCAGTAACTATAAAGATACCAATAACAATTCTTGAGCGAAAACCACTGAAATCTATGACAACACTTAATACCCCCGATTGTACCCGTTTATATATATATATATATATATATATATATATATATATATATATATATATATATATATATATATATATATATATTATATATATATATATATATATATATATATATATATATATATATATATATATATATATATATATATATATATATATATATATATATATATATATATATATTGTATATACATATACAGTATATACATATATGTGTATGTGTCTGTCTGTCTGTCTGTGTTTAGTCTGAGTACGAATAATTGGAGGTTTATATATATAATATAAGATATACAAAATAAAGGTGATGTCAGTCTGGTGCCCTTATTGACGATTCCCAGAAGGCTCATGATGAGTATAAGTTTATTATACTCTGCTTCTTGTAACTATATGTGAGTGTGTTCTTTCATCAGGGGGTGTTAGTGTTAGTGTTCTTTCATCAGGGTGTGTTAGTGTTTGCTTGGGGCTCTGTCTTCTGTGTCTAGGAAGTGCGTACATGTTTTTTGTATGTGTTTTCATTATTGTTTTAAAAGTATATATTTGTTGTTATGCTTTGATGTGTCTGTGTAGTAGGTAGTGTGTTGTGCCTGCCTGTGTATGTGATTTGTGTTTACATAGCCAGTGTGTGTGTACTATGGGTGTACAGTATGTGTTCCGTGGGTTCCAGGGGGGGGGGGGAAAGCTGGTGTACGTGTGCCTTGTAAATGTATATCTGTGTGGACTTAGTTGTGTGTGTGTATATGTGTTTGTAAGTGCAGTATTTATGTGTGTGCTTGTGCTTATGTGCGTCCCCCGTGTATGTTTGTCAGTGTGTATACGTGCATGTGTGTATTTTTGAATGTATATATGTGTTATACAGTATGTTAGCGCAATTATAAGTGTATGGTTGTGTTCGTTCGATTAGTGTGGCGCGCGCGCGCGCGCGCGTGTGTGTGTGTGTGTGTGTCTGTGTGTGTGTGTGTATGTCTGAATGTCCTTGTGTTTGTGAAATTATGTGTGTTCATGTTTATTACATACCTCTATATAAAGAGAGAGAGAGAGAGAGAGGGGAGTGTGTGTATGTGTGTGTGTGTGTGTGTGTGTGTGTGTGTGTGTGTGTGTGTATGTGCTTTGCTTGCTCGCATGCTTGAATCCTGTTCTATCAGGTCGGCATGAGGTAACTTCCTTGGTCCCTGTTACATCGTGTTTGTTCCTGTGTGATTGTATACTTGTATGTTGGTGTAAGGTCGCGCTAAAAAAGTCATGTCCCAGCTGTCATTACGTTTAGCTTGCTCTGTGCTGTATTGATGTCTGTCAGATGTTGAATAGGGTGGGTAAGTGTAGGATTTGTTTTATATATTTCACTCGATATGCAGAAATGGAGTTTAAATATTGCTGATACCAATTATTTATCAAAACATACTTCGTGCCGAGACATGACTTATTAGCGCGACTGTACGTGCATGGGAGTATTCACCTATTTGTAGTTTACAGGAATTGACCACTTGCGAGTTGCAGGCTATAAGGAAGTTGGAGCCGTGAACGTCGATATTAAAGAGAAATGCAATACTAATGTTGGCTTCTGATGGATAAATAGTATGATCAATTTGGTATTATGTATTTATATATGTATTATGACTGTATTTATATATGTATTATGACTGTATTTATATATGTATTATGACTGTATTTATATATGTATTATGACTGTATTTATATATGTATTATGACTGTATTTATATATGTATTATGACTGTATTTATATATGTATTATGACTGTATTTATATATGTATTATGACTGTATTTATATATGTATTATGACTGTATTTATATGTATGACTGTATTTATATATGTATTATGACTGTATTTATATATGTATTATGACTGTATTTATATATGTATTATGACTGTATTTATATATGTATTATGACTGTATTTATATATGTATTATGACTGTATTTTAGCTGATAATTCTGATAATTATTGACGGCCACGGCTCCAACTTCCTTATAGACCATAACTCGCAAGTGGTGAATTGAGCTGCGGTACGACTGTTCTGACCTTGTTTGGGGGGGGGGGGGGGGGGGATGCACAGACTGAGTGGTGTAGTAGTAAAAAAAATAAAAATAAAGTTAAAAGGACAGCACCAATACTGAAGGAGAGTGTGTGATTGGTTGGGGTCTATGGTGAAAGTGTATGGATATTAAAGGAGTGTTTAAGTCTGTTAGAGGAGTGTGTAAGTCTGTTAGAGGAGTGTGTAAGTCTGTTAGAGGAGTGTGTAAGTCTGTTGGGAGTGTGTAAGTCTGTTAGAGGAGTGTTTAAGTCTGTTAGAGGAGTGTGTAAGTCTGTTAGAGGAGTGTTTAAATCTGTTAGAGGAGTGTGTAAGTCTGTTGGGAGTGTGTAAGTCTGTTAGAGGAGTGTGTAAGTCTGTTGGGAGTGTGTAAGTCTGTTAGAGGAGTGTTTAAGTCTGTTAGAGGAGTGTGTAAGTCTGTTAGAGGAGTGTTTAAATCTGTTAGAGGAGTGTGTAAGTCTGTTGGGAGTGTGTAAGTCTGTTAGAGGAGTGTGTAAGTCTGTTGGGAGTGTGTAAGTCTGTTAGAGGAGTGTTTAAGTCTGTTAGAGGAGTGTTTAAGTCTGTTAGAGGAGTGTGTAAGTCTGTTAGAGGAGTGTGTAAGTCTGTTAGAGGAGTGTGTAAGTCTGTTGGGAGTGTGTAAGTCTGTTAGAGGAGTGTTTAAGTCTGTTAGAGGAGTGTGTAAGTCTGTTAGAGGAGTGTTTAAATCTGTTAGAGGAGTGTGTAAGTCTGTTGGGAGTGTGTAAGTCTGTTAGAGGAGTGTGTAAGTCTGTTGGGAGTGTGTAAGTCTGTTAGAGGAGTGTTTAAGTCTGTTAGAGGAGTGTTTAAGTCTGTTAGAGGAGTGTGTAAGTCTGTTAGAGGAGTGTGTAAGTCTGTTAGAGGAGTGTGTAAGTCTGTTGGGAGTGTGTAAGTCTGTTAGAGGAGTGTTTAAGTCTGTTAGAGGAGTGTTTAAGTCTGTTAGGAGTGTGTAAGTCTGTTAGAGGAGTGTGTAAGTCTGTTAGAGGAGTGTTTAAGTCTGTTAGAGGAGTGTGTAAGTCTGTTGGGAGTGTGTAAGTCTGTTAGAGGAGTGTTTAAGTCTGTTAGAGGAGTGTTTAAGTCTGTTAGAGGAGTGTGTAAGTCTGTTGGAGTGTGTAAGTCTGTTAGAGGAGTGTGTAAGTCTGTTGGGAGTGTTTAAATCTGTTAGAGGAGTGTTTAAGTCTGTTAGAGGAGTGTGTAAGTCTGTTAGAGGAGTGTTTAAGTCTGTTAGATGAGTGTGTAAGTCTGTTAGGAGTGTGTAAGTTTGTTAGAGGAGTGTGTAAGTCTGTTAGAGGAGTGTGTAAGTCTGTTAGATGAGTGTGTAAGTCTGTTAGAGGAGTGTGTAAGTCTGTTAGAGGAGTGTTTAAGTCTGTTAGAGGAGTGTGTAAGTCTGTTAGAGGAGTGTGTAAGTCTGTTAGAGGAGTGTGTAAGTCTGTTAGATGAGTGTGTAAGTCTGTTAGAGGAGTGTGTAAGTCTGTTAGAGGAGTGTTTAAGTCTGTTAGAGGAGTGTGTAAGTCTGTTAGAGGAGTGTGTAAGTCTGTTAGAGGAGTGTTTAAGTCTGTTAGATGAGTGTTTAAGTCTGTTAGAGGAGTGTTTAAGTCTGTTAGAGGAGTGTGTAAGTCTGTTAGAGGAGTGTTTAAGTCTGTTAGAGGAGTGTTTAAGTCTGTTAGAGGAGTGTGTAAGTCTGTTAGAGGAGTGTTTAAGTCTGTTAGAGGAGTGTTTAAGTCTGTTAGATGAGTGTTTAAGTCTGTTAGAGGAGTGTTTAAGTCTGTTAGAGGAGTGTGTAAATCTGTTAGAGGAGTGTGTAAGTCTGTTAGAGAAGTGTGTAAATCTGTTAGAGGAGTGTGTAAGTCTGTTAGAGAAGTGTGTAAGTCTGTTAGAGGAGTGTGTAAGTCTGTTAGAGGAGTGTGTAAGTCTGTTAGAGGAGTGTTTAAGTCTGTTAGAGGAGTGTGTTTGGCTGTTAGTCGAGTGTGTAAGTCTGTTAAAGGAGTGTGTAAGTCTGTTAGAGGAATGTGTTTGGCTGTTAGTTGAGTGTGTTTGGCTGTTAGAGGAATGTGTTTGGCTGTTAGAGTGTGTTTGGCTGTTAGTCTAGTTCATAAGTCTGTTAAAGGAGTGTGTTTTGCTGTTAGAGGAATGTGTTTGGCTATTAGAGGAGTGTGTAAGTCTGTTAATGGAGTGTGTTTGGCTGTTAGTCGAGTGTGTAAGTATGTTAAAGGAGTGTTTGGCTGTTAGAGAAGTGTGTGTGGCCGTTAGTAAAGTGTGTATGTCTGTTAGTTGAGTGTGTTTGTTAGTTGAGTGTATTTGTTAGTTGAGTATAGTTGCTAGTTTAGTGTCTTTGTTAGTTGAGTGTGTTTGATAGTTGAGTGTGTTAGTTAAGTGTGTTTGCTAGTTGAGTGTGTTTGCTAGTTGAGTGTGTTTGATAGTTGAGTGTGTTTGTTAGTTGAGTGTGTTTGATAGTTGAGTGTTTGTTAGTTGAGTGTGTTTGTTAGTTGAGTGTGTTTGATAGTTGAGTGTGTTTGATAGTTGAGTGTGTTTGTTAGTTGAGTGTGTTTGTTAGTTGAGTGTGTTTGTTAGTTGAGTGTGTTTGTTAGTTGAGTGTTTGTTAGTTAAGTGTGTTTATTAGTTGAGTGTGTTTATTAGTTGAGTGTGTTTGATAGTTGAGTGTTTGATAGTTGAGTGTTTGATAGTTGAGTGTGTTTGTTAGTTGAGTTTGTGTTTGTTAGTTGAGTGTGTTTGTTAGTTGAGTGTGTTTATTAGTTGAGTGTGTTTATTAGTTGAGTGTGTTTATTAGTTGAGTGTGTTTGTTAGTTGAGTGTGTTTGGTAGTTGGGAGTGTGTGTGCTAATTATATGCTGATGTTAGATAACGTGTGTGTATTAAAGGAGTGTTTTTTAAAGCGTTAGAGTGTTATAAATGTATAATGAGTGCATTTGGCTTTTAATCGACTGTATTTGGTCGCAACTTCACCCTTTCAGCACGATGACGTCATTTCCTTCATATTCTGGTTATAATTAGACGATTCTCTTAACCTTATAATCTACCTCTAGGAACAACAAAGTAAGTACGATCTTTAACTGGATAAACTCGTTTATATTTAGCCAGAATTAAAAGTAAAAAGGGGTCATCATGCTGAAGGGGTTACGTGTATTTGTTTGCAAGGTGTGTGTGTGTGTGTGTGTGGGGGGGGGGGGGGGTGGGGGGGGGGGGGGGGGGGAGGGGGGAGGGGGGGTGCGGGTTTAAAGGGCTGATGGCATTTTACGCAACAGGAAATGCCCACAGCGGTCTGGCCGTGTGTGTGTTTGTGTGATAGAAAGAGAGAGAGAAAGAGAAAGAGAAAGACATTTACATAGAGAGAGAGAGAGAGAGAGAGAGAGAGAGAGAGAGAGAGAGAGAGAGAGAGAGAGAGAGAGAGAGAGAGAGAGAGAGAGAGAGAGAATTGTTTGTGCACGAGTGTGTATGACCTAACTCAGTTACACACTCAACTAACTCACAGACACACTCAACATACTCTCCCGTTTAACTTTTGTGTTTGTCTATGTGAACAACAAACACAAACACACTCCTAAAACAAACACACTCAACTAACAGATAGATAGAGAGCCTGAATGTGCGTGAGTGAGTGAGTGGGTGACCTGGCTCCTCCTTTTTTATACTATTCCATAATTATTAACCTTGTAACGGTGGCACTTTAAATTCAGCGCCATTTATTGCTTTCAAATCGGGACCTCTCCACATGACACAAACTACCAGATATCACCACCAGGCTAACAGGTATGGCGGGTTTCTTTAGTCTGGCATAGCGAATTCATGCCCTTGAAAATTATGATACGCTTGAACAGTTTATTCTGGCTAACATCTAGACGATGTTACTCATTTTTGAAAGACCCTCCGGGAATCAGAGGGGTAGAAATTATCTCAATTAATCCTCCACAGGTACTTCCTGAGCTTAAGAAAATCGTCTAATCATAGCCAGAATGAAAGGAAGAATGCGTCCTCGTATAGTGAGAGTTAAACTCCGTTGCTATATAATGGGGATGTGTGCAGGAGGACAAGACAGAGAATCACAACAATCAACCACTTATCCTTTAACTATTGGGAGCTATGGGGAGTTCCGACAGTTAAAGGTTAAACACCTGAGTATTGTGACGCGTTTTGACTCAGATTAGGAAGCACTTGTGGGAGCTAAAGGGTTATAAGAGATTGTGTTTACCCTTTTGTTTCATAGATACCCTTCCTAAATGGCATAAAAGCGTCTAATGATAACCGAATTATAGTATAAAAGTGCGTCATCATATACTGAAAGAAGTTAGTGTTGTGACTCTTTCCCTTTGTCGTTCTAATGCACACGTCCTCATTATAAAAGTAATAGAAAATATAGGTGTGGCTCCAAAACGCTGGGAGTAAGAACATTCTCAACTGTACCTGTTAGCATGGTAGTAGTACTCTCTCTCTCTCTCTCTCTCTCTCTCTCTCTCTCTCTCTCTCTCTCTCTCTCTCTCTCTCTCTCTCTCTCTCTCTCTCTCTCTCTCTCTCTCTCTCTCTCTCTCTCTCTCTCTCTCTCCCAGTCTGCAGCTCTTCCTCCCTGCCTTTGTCTCCCAATCTGCGGCTATACCTACCTCTTCCTATTTCGCGCAACAGGCCGATGGTACTGGCTATTATATGTCGCCATAACTCCCCCCCCCCCCCCCTTCCTCTCTCTCTCTCATACAGTCACTCTCAATCTCTCTCTCTGCTATTATAATATTCGTCATTTACCATTCAGTTCGAGGACCAACACTCTGGGGAACATTTTAACTGAAGGATATATATATATATATATATATATATATATATATATATATATATATATATATATATATGAACTGCAAATGTGAATAATCCTACCTATTTGTTTCTTCTTAATTCTCTCTCTCTCTCTCTCTCTCTCTCTCTCTCTCTCTCTCTCTCTCTCTCTCTCTCTCTCTCTCTCTCTCTCTCTCTCTCTCTCTCTCGACCTCTAGTATACTACAGGGTCATGATTCCCACGTCCCCCCTACCCCCCCCCCCCACTCCTCCACCCTCATGATCACCCCCTCCTCTATTCATTCATTCATTCAACCTCCCCCCCCCCCCCCGTCACCCCTCCCTCCCTCCCCTCCCCTCTCTCTCTTCCTCTCCCACACCTCACATTACAACCTCTTCCTCTCGCTTTATTCCTTGCTCACATTCTCTCTCTCACCTCTCTCTCTCTCTCTCTATCTATCTATTATTGCAACCTGTCTTCTCGCTATATTTTGTTTTCACCCCATCACTCTCTTGCTCTTGATTATCTGCATATTAATTTTTCCTTTATCGACATACCTACCTACATATTTATATATTTATCTATATATCTATCTATCTATCTAACCATCTATTTATCTATCTATCTATCTATCTATTAACAAAGCCCTACCCAAGGTCCTGTGCCCCTCAGCAATTATGAAGGGAGAGTTGAGGGGCAAAGGAAAAATGTGACGCTTTGGCTCCCAATCTGTCAACATCTAGGTTGGCAGTAGGAGGTCAATCCACGGAAGAGAAGCCGTCACTTGAGATCTAGCAAATATATAAGTAAAAGGAACAGTCAGAGTAAGCTATGGGTACGGCAGAGATCCCTCAGCTCTCACTCTGATAGACCAGCCCATCACCACATGACTAGAACCCAATCCTCTCAGCATCAGCTAGGAAAGGCCCTAGAAAGCCGCCTTTGGCGGGGTGATAGTTCCCTTATTTCAACTCCTTTCGGGGTTGGGCACCCGCCCCTTTGAGTCATAAAGATACTTCCTAAACAAGTGTAAAATTGCGTCTTGAAATAGAGAAAGGGTTATAAGTAGTGCAGTGGGTAGTGTTATTCACGTAGTGATTAATTAACTTAATTACTAGGTTATTATATATTTGTATATTTGTTATCTTAGATCATTGTAGATTTCGTTAACCCTTTCTGTGCGATATATGTGCCCTCATTTATCTTACTTTCTGGTTAACATTATATGCAGTTCATTAAGGTCCTGTGTGATTCAGATGGTTTATTGATATAACATTTATCATTTTGAAGGCTATAAGTAGACAGTAAACTAAAGAAAATTGTCCAATGGTAACCAAAATAACAAGAATTACGTCATCGTGCTGACAGGGTTAGACGAGATTTGGATATTCTGGTGAATGATCAGTATGTAATTACTTATATTTAAGACCATTTCTGTGTACAGTATAGGTCACCTACATAGTCGACAGCATACACTGCATTCAAGTCGTGTACAGACTTTGGAATTAATCATACATAATTTTTATGAAGTCATAGATACCGAAAAAATATTATGTTTGGAAGACAATCATAAGTGGTGATGTAAAAAAAAATCATAACCGATATTCACGAATTCATTAGCAAAATAAATGACGAAAGATAAATCTATCTCTCTCTCTCTATATATATATATATATATATATATATATATATATATATATATATATACAGTATATAAACACACACACAGGGATAGAGACAGACAGAGAGAGCATCATAAATCTTGGCTGCACCATTAAACAACACACACAACAGGAAGATGAATTGTATGGGCGGTACCTTAATGAGGGTACACACACACACACACACACACACACACACACACACACACACACACACACACACACACACACACACACACACACACACACACACACACGGGCGGGGAAGAGACATTTGGGCAAGTCTCCTAACGGTGTAGCCTCTGTTCACCTAGCAGTATAAATAGGAACCTGGTATAATTGGACGAAGTTGTGACGTCCCATCTGGGGTTGGTGATCGGTTACAAGGCGAGATGGGTATCGTACTGGTCAACCTAAGCTACTGGTCAACCTAAGCCTTCGGGTGAGACTGATACCGTAGTGAGAATGGTACCGTACAGGTTAACCCTAAGCCTTCGTATCCAGATGTCGCCAATTGGCTAAAATACAGACTACACACACATCCACAGCCATTCCAACGATACATAAACACTTACCATGCATTTCACGCAATACATTCCCAGTTAAGGAGGCGCGATAATAATGAGCTTAGCTCGCATTGCGTGGATTCCCCTTGACGAACAAGTAACTGAGTAACACACACACACACACACACACACACACACACACACACACACACACACACACACACACACACACACACACACACACAGCGGGGTACACACGGTAAACAGAGCGTGTGTAGGTACAGGTAACGGTATGTGGGGGTTGAAAGTGAGGGTCGTAGTAAGTGTAGTGGTTATAATGAGGGCCCTAAGCTATTGTTCGGGAGGGTAACGATGTGGTACGCGTTACGGAACAATATGGTACCGTACGGACTACGGAACAATGCGGTGCGTAATACGGAACTGTACTGTTACACGGTATGTTGGGAGGAGTTAGCTACGTGCGGAATAATGCGGTTCAGTACGACCAACGGGAAGTGAGGTACATTTGGCGAAACAATATGATTAGCAATTCATCGTAAAAGATTGTCAAAGTCTCCTATTTGTTTATTATTCAATGTGCAGATAACACCGCATAAACTATCGTATACATAAAGTATATACAGTACATTTCAGGAGCATAGTGAATAACTCATGTGATTTAGTGCATAGAAAAATATTCATTGAAATTTACAGAAATGCAATTATATAATTATACCATCACAGTAAAAATGTATTTCACCAATATTTACGTGTAAAAGGACGTTACTTAGTTTTACGCAAAATAATAACAAACAATGACGTACATGGTGTGACCCGAGAGATCCTGTAGTAAGAAAGAGTGGCCATATTTTCCCTTGGACGCCATTTTGGTACCATAGCTATCAAACAACTGGGTGATAAGTGAAGATATTAGCTCCAAAGAGACCAAACTCTTATATACTGTGCTATACCATTATTGCCGGGTGTATATTATGAGTATGGCTATAATTATATGAGAGCAAAGACAGGTTAATGGGGGATGGTTAACATTTTGGGCGATTTTGACATGTATTTATAATGTTTTCTAGTTTCCTCCCTTGACCTCCATCAAATTTAAAAAAACATCCATTAGATCCCCTTTCTAGATTAATTTGTACATTTTTCGGTAGAAAAATTTCCCGGCCGAAGGCCGATTCTTCCAACATTACAGGCTCACTATCGTTCGCCAGGGAAAAAATCGACACTTAGATAACACGAAAGGTCTTAATATTGACTACGAAATGGGGCGAAAGGTGTTAAAATCGTCAAAATAATGGGCCAAATGTTTTAAAATTTCAAAGCTAATGGGGCTAAACACGAGGGAGAAAGATGTCCAGAAAACCGGCCCATGTCCCCTTAATGTCACCACTGACACAAAAATGGCAGAGGTTGGCCGCTCCCTTATTCTTAAGGATCTCTAGTGTGACCTATTTATAGCTTCACAGAAGTAGTTGTCATTTACGATATCTGCTGTACGTCGCAATACGAGAGAGAGAGAGAGAGAGAGAGAGAGAGAGAGAGAGAGAGAGAGAGAGAGAGAGAGAGAGAGAGAGAGATGGGGGAAGAGAGAGACACAGAGAGAGAGAGAGAGAGAGAGAGAGAGAGAGAGAGAGAGAGAGAGAGGAGGGAGGGGGAGGAGGGAGAGAGAGAGAGAGAGAGAGAGAGAGAGAGAGAGAGAGAGAGAGAATAATACGTGACGAGTAATTGGCCTGAACAACAATACTAGTGTCCCTTACCTTATTAACAGCTGATGATAAACAACAGAGCTTCACAATTACCTGCAAAAGAAAACAGAAACATTAATAAGGGGTTATTCAGTTTGTTCCCTAGACTTCCATCAAGCTTAAAATTACTCCCCCTTGACCCCTTTCAAGATAAATGGGTACATTTTTCGGTAGATACATGTCCAGGCCGAAGGCCGGTTCCTCTTAAATTACAGGCTGGCTATCGCTCGCCAGGAAAAGATTTACACCTATATGGCACGAAAGGTCTTAACATTGACGTAAATGGGGCGACAGTTCTTAAAATCGCCAAACTAATGGGGCGAACGTGTTAACATCTCAAAAGCAATGGGGCTAAACATGAAGGAGAAAGGGGTCTAGAAAAAAATCCCTCAAGTGGATATCTCCCCTTAATCAGATGCAGATATGAGCAGCCACATATACTATATTGAAAGAAATTAATAAATATAGATTACGTAATATTAGTTATACATTTTATATGTATGTATGATATATTATATACTATGTTATAAACCATATCATCAAGGGAATAATATAGATGCAACAGAGGTAATTGACCTCTTCCGTACCGTGCAATTTAAGAAGGATCTGTGGTTGTAAAAATAGGTAGTGAAGTTAGATCTAATCCTGTTAGTTGCTGGAGGCCCTTTTCAAACTAAATAAAATAGTTTAATAATAGCTAGAATGTAGTTAAGAAGACGTTGACGGTACAGTAAGGACTGTATGATACCACTCAAGCTGTAGGAACTTGATGCATAAAAGACGTTGGCAGTACAGTAAGGACAGTATGATACCACTCAAGCTGTAGGAACTTGATGCATAAAAGACGTTGGCGGTACAGTAAGGACAGTATGATACCACTCAAGCTGTAGGAACTTGATGCATAAAAGACGGGCAGTACAAGGACAGTATGATACCCCTCAAGCTGTAGGAACTTGATGCATAAAGACGTTGGCGGTACAGTAAGGACAGTATGATACCACTCAAGCTGTAGGAACTTGATGCATAAAAGACGTTGGCGGTACAGTAAGGACAGTATGATACCACTCAAGCTGTAGGAACTTGATGCATAAAAGACGTTGGCGGTACAGTAAGGACAGTATGATACCACTCAAGCTGTAGGAACTTGATGCATAAAAGACGTTGGCGGTACAGTAAGGACAGTATGATACCACTCAAGCTGTAGGAACTTGATGCATAAAAGACGTTGGCGGTACAGTAAGGACAGTATGATACCACTCAAGCTGTAGGAACTTGATGCATAAAAGACGTTGGCGGTACAGTAAGGACAGTATGATACCACTCA
Source organism: Paralithodes platypus (assembly GCA_032716605.1). NCBI lineage: Eukaryota > Metazoa > Arthropoda > Malacostraca > Decapoda > Lithodidae > Paralithodes > Paralithodes platypus. Next base: position 61,368,210 of record CM064572.1, read on the forward strand.
AGCTGTAGGAACTTGATGCATAAAAGACGTTGGCGGTACAGTAAGGACAGTATGATACCACTCAAGCTGTAGGAACTTGATGCATAAAAGACGTTGGCGGTACAGTAAGGACAGTATGATACCACTCAAGCTGTAGGAACTTGATGCATAAAAGACGTTGGCGGTACAGTAAGGACAGTATGATACCACTCAAGCTGTAGGAACTTGATGCATAAAAGACGTTGGCGGTACAGTAAGGACAGTATGATACCACTCAAGCTGTAGGAACTTGATGCATAAAAGACGTTGGCGGTACAGTAAGGACAGTATGATACCACTCAAGCTGTAAGAACTTGATATGCATAAAAGACGTTGACGGTACAGTAAGGACAGTATGATACCACTCAAGCTGTAGGAACTTGATGCATAAAAGACGTTGGCGGTACAGTAAGGACAGTATGACTCAAGCTGTAGGAACTTGATGCATAAAAGACGTTGGCGGTACAGTAAGGACAGTATGATACCACTCAAGCTGTAGGAAACTTGATGCATAAAAGACGTTGGCGGTACAGTAAGGACAGTATGATACCACTCAAGCTGTAGGAACTTGATGCATAAAAGACGTTGGCGGTACAGTAAGGACAGTATGATACCACTCAAGCTGTAGGAACTTGATGCATAAAAGACGTTGGCGGTACAGTAAGGACAGTATGATACCACTCAAGCTGTAGGAACTTGATGCATAAAATCCATCGTATCATGCTGTAAAACTGGACAAGTCTGAGATAACCTCACCAAAAGTAGTCTTGTTCATACTGTCCAGTCATCATTGTCAAGTTGGTATTGGTTTTCTGGTATATGGACAGTGATGATTTTGGGGCTAAATCCTTCCAAACCTCTAATGCATCTAATACAAGAATAGAAAGGTAAATCACTCTCAATATACTCAAAGATCTTATAGACTGTTTTTGCATACCCCTTGTATACCCTTTTTTTACAATACAGATTACTTTATCATTATAATTACCTTTATTTTTGTTTATAAGACAGAAGGACCTAGATTCTCACACCATATTTTTCGTAACAAATACCTTTACATTTGCTTATAAGTTATAACTACAGATGTACCTTACATTATCACACCATATTTATCAGTTATACCTTTATGTTTGCCTTGCTAAGATATACAGGAAAAATGACGGAGTTAGAAAGCAAAATATTAAAGACCTCACAGGAGCTCTTTTAACCCCTACTGTACCTTAAGGTACTACCATAAAAGTCCCCCCCCCCCCCAGTCCCAGGCAATGTGGCCAAAATGGTAAGATATAACAACCTCCCACCTCAAAAGATGGAGGAATACTACCTCTCCCAGCCTGTAGAGGATTGGATAAACTCCAAGCAAAATTACACTGTATGTAGGAGGCCCAGAAGAGCTACCTACATACACTTCATGAATTTTCATTGAGGCCTGGAGAGTGCCAGAAAACTGGGAAAGATCTATAGAATGTCCAATCTTTAACTATGGAGATATAATGGAATGTAAGAACTATACTGTAGAGGCATATCCCTGCTGTCTCATGCTGATCAAGTACATGAAAGAATATTGGAGGCACGACTGAGGGAAGTGGTAGATCCGGTTCTGGGAGAGTGACAATACGTTTTTTTTTTTTTTGCAATGAGAATTCTACTGGAAAAAAAAACTGGGAGAGGAATGGGAGACAAATCATTGCATTTCTGGAACTGAAGAAAGCGTTGATCACATACCAAGATATAATATGTGGAATGCCTTAGAAGAACCTCAGTATGCAACCCCTGGACAATTATTAAGGACTATCAAAAGTATATAATTATGTTGCATGCCAAAAGTTAGAGGTCTGATGATATGAAGTGAGGCTGGGCAATGCACTGTTTCCTTTTTTTGTTTTAATATTAATGGATTTACTGATGAGAGGGAAATAATATTGAGATGCCATCCTACGCAGACAAATTTGTGCTTGCATCAGAGAGAGACAAAGATGTACAACAGGTCTTCTAGAACCATGTGTTGGAAGAAAATACTATGAAATTTATTGTGGACAAATGTGAGGTCATGACTGTTGTTAGAGAAAATAGAACAAGCACAGGCAGAAAAGAAAACCAACATCTTAAAGAGACAAATGAGGTCAAATATCTGAGAGTCAGCTCAATTGTGAAGCTAGGGTGGAACGGGAGATAGACACCAGAATAAGAAAATATACCATAGAAGTTAAAAATCTATACCCCTTATTGAACAAAGAGGTATCCCAAGGAAAGTGAAGATATTACTGTATTCAAGTTTATTTAAGCCAATTCTAATATATGGGTGTAAGGTGTGGAAGCTTACCACAAAAACAGAAAGTAAGGTGCAAGCTGCAGAGATGAGTTTTATAACTAATTTATGGATTCACTCAACGTGACAGAACTATAAATACAGGCATAAGAAGAGCACTTAATGTCACGTCAGTGTTAATATAAGGGGAGATCTCCACTTGAGGGATTTTTTTCTTCACCCCTCTCTCCCTCATGTTTAGCCCCATTGCTTTTGATATTATAAAACGTTTGCCCCATTAGTTTAGCGATTTTAAGAACTTTCACCCCATAGTAAGACCTTTTGTGCAATTCAGGTGTCGATTTTATCCTGGCGAGCGATAACGAGCCTGTAATTTAAGAGGAACCGGCCTTCGGCCGGGACATTTTTCTACCGAAAAATGTACAAATTTATCTTGAAAGGGACTCAAGGGGGTGTAATTTTAAGCTTGCTGGAGGTCTAGGGAACAAACTAAATATCTCCCCTTAAACTACATGCAGAAAGAACAACTACGATGGTATGGACACATGAAGAGGATGGACGAAGAAGATTGTATGAAAGAATATGATTGTTTTCTATGTGTTCCTTCCATAAGACCGGTGACTACTACTACACTCTCTCTCTCTCTCTCTCTCGCTCTCTCTCTCTCTCTCTCTCTCTCTCTCTCTCTCTCTCTCTCTCTCTCTCTCTCTCTCTCTCTCTCTCTCTCTCTCTCTCTCTCTCTCTCTCTCTCTCTCTCTCTCTCTCTCTCTCTCTCTCTCTCTCTCTCTCTCTCTCTCTCTCTTGCTTATTATTATTGACTGTCCTTTATATTATTCGCCAATTCATTTGTACTTGTACCTAGTTATTACCCTGCGTGTCCTTGTTTTTTCACCCATTCCATCCCTAAGGCAGCTCAGACGGTATTGTGCAGCATAATTTACTGGTTCAGCTCAATGGTTTAAGAAGGGGGTTTAGTTTGCTCTCTAAACCTCTATCAAACTTTTTAAAAACACCCACAAAACCCCCCTTCGTTATAAATTTGTACATTTTTCGGTAGAAAAATGTATCGGCCGAAGGCCGATTCCTCTTCAAATACAGACTAGCTATCGCTAGCCAGGAAAAAAATCGACACCTAAATGGCACGAAAGGTCTTAATATTGGCAAAGAAATGGGGCAAAAGGTCTGAAAATCGCCAAACTAATGGGGCGAATGTCTTGAAATCTCATAACTAATAGGGCTAAACATGAGGGAGGAGGAGGACTCGAAAAACCAACTGCCTCCCCTTAATTAATCTCGGTCATTCTACTTTTCTTCAATTTCCTAACCAAACTTTCACTTTGCCTTTTGTTGTCCTTCCCCAGCCCTGTCTTGTGCTCTCCCTTTCTGCCTTATCACTCTTCCCATCTTTCTTCGGGTCTACCTCTCTTCTTATCTCCTTCCTTCTCTGTCACTCCCTCTACTTTCTACTCTACACACTCACTCACTCACTCACTCACTCACTCTCCCTTATCGGATACCTAAATGAGAAAGCAAACTATTCGATGAATGGCACTCAGCTTAAGAATGTAAACAGAGAAACCGATCTGGGAGTAACAATATCGAGTAACCTAAAACCGAGTCAACAATGTTCAGAAGTTGTTAAGAAGGCAAACAAAATAATTGGCTTTATAGGCAGGTCATTTGAGCATAAATCCAAAGAAGTTATCCTAACCCTTTACAATTCCTTAGTCCGCCCTCTTCTGGAATACTGCGTTCAATCCTGGTGCCCTTATTACCAAAAAGATATAAACAAGCTAGAACGAGTTCAACGTAGAGTTACCAAAATGATACCTAGCCTAAAGAACAAACCATACGAAGAGCGTCTTAGAGAATTAAATCTATTTCCTTTAACCCAGCGCAGATTAAGAGGCGACTTAATTCAAGTGTTCAAAATCATCAAAGGCATCGACAATATGAACTGTAGTAAGTACTTCACTATCGACCAATCTAATTACACGCGGGGAAACACGGTTGCAAAATTATTGGTAAATCTTTTAACTCGCACGAATCTAAGAATTTCTTCTTCAATCGAGTTGTCAACTTGTGGAATGGGCTTCCCCGAAACGTTATAGACTGCATCACCGTTGATTCATTTAAACTCCGCCTAGACAAATATCTCGCATCAAACCCGCGACTGACTGCGTTTGTAAATGAATAACTTTATTTTATCCCCCCCTCAGTTACTAACCCATCTGTCCCCTACTAACTTCCTAATCCTGCCACGGACATTAGTTCCAGGGCAGTAATTCCCTTTCCAATGTTCCCTTACCTACTCTAAATCACTGTTTGGACACTTGATCCTCAGTGTTTTGGAGGACAAGCAACCTAGAAGGGTCACTGTATCTGTTGTTGCTTGATTACCTTTGTACTCCTTTGTACTCCCTCTCTCTCTCTCCTTTATCATACATGTTTTTAATATTGAGTGAATATATCTATGTAACTCTCTCTCTCTCTCTCTCTCTCTCTCTCTCTCTCTCTCTCTCTCTCTCTCTCTCTCTCTCTCTCTCTCTCTCTCTCTCTCTCTCTCTCATCCAAACACCCAACTAATCAGGTGTCACTCAGAAATGGATCGATAAAGCTTACCTACGATCGGAAGGTTAAAAGAAAATATTATTATGAAGAAATATATCAAATATTTAAAATTATTAGATACATTTAATTTACAATATATTAGTAGGCATGGCATTAATAAATAAATACATAATTGAAAATGAGGATAGATATTTAGCATAGTGTAAAATAAGAGGAATAAACATGAAAGTAGTTCCATATATACTGAGAACAAGTAAACAATAAGAATCATGCCATCAAAGCATTATTTCGACACCCAGAAAATAATGCAGTAGTAATTCCTTGACCTATTTATTAAGGGGAGGTTTTTAGTTTGGTCTCTAGATATCCATCAAGCTTAAAATTACACCCCCTTGAGCCCCTTTCAAGATAAATTTGTAAATTTTTCGGTAGAAAAAAATCCTCTTAAATAACAGGCTCGCTATCGCTCGCCAGGATAAAATCGACACCTATATGGCACGAAAGGTCTTAAAATTGACAGAAATGGGTCGAAAGTTCTTAAACTCGTCAAAATAATGGGGCGAACGTCTTAAAACTAGAAAAGCAATGGGGCTAAACATGAGGGAGAAAGGGGTCAAAAAAAAATCCCTCAAGTGGAGATCTCCCCTTAAGGTGACATTGCTTTCATTGTGTCTGCATAGTATCAGACGGTTTTGCTAATCATTTTGAAATATATATATACAGCCAAAATCTAACAAGTATTTCAATACTTTCAAACTAACGATGAGTAAATTCCTCCTTCTAAATTACAATGTAATTTAGATCATAAAAGACCTTCTGTAGCCAATCACCAATGCCTTAAGCCGGTATCACACGAGCGCTTTTTCCCTCAACATTTCTCCTCAACACTGGTCTGCCAGCTTATGAGGTCAACATTTAGAATATTTAGGTCACCTAAGTTCATCTACCATCAGTCCAGTTTCTGATACCAGTGCAAAATATTCCAGAGAAGTTGCCCAGAAAATGTTGATCATAGAATGTTGACTGTAAAAGCTCTCGTGTGATACCGGCTTTACTTTATCCATGCAAATCGAAAAAAGACCTAACTGAACTTAAACATATATAAAATGCTTATCAAATTACGTTTACTTCAGATCTACGTAAAGTAACACAAGTTGTCAAATATATTAGATAACTAGTCAAAAACTAATTTATGGGTTCATTTGTGATTTAATAAAACAATAAACGAGGTATAAACGAGGTATAAACGAGGTATAAATGTGGAAATTATCTAGGTCAATCATATTTTGAACAGAAATACGAAACTCTTAGAATGCAAGAAATGAAACCTTTTGAATACGGTCAACAAATATCTGTGGCACATTTTAAGACACTTATCGCATGACTTGAACCTTAGATCCGCCTGCTTGAGCTCAACCATTGTCTAATATCGTGTACTCAACCTGTAACTGTGTTGGTGGTATAATGGTTTAGGTGCTTATGTTCTGGGTGTGGTGTCCCGAGTTCGAATCCCGGGAGGGCCATATGCTTTCATTAGTTTATTCAGTATACATTGGGGTTTGTATTTTATATTAATATTAAAGAACGGGGTGTTACTTATTAGATAGAATACATAGTTATTTATGTTTATCGCATTGACAGAGTTAAAGTTGAATGCATGATTGATTGGCTACTTTTTCGTGGGTAGTATTTCTGTTCCAAATTACCGTATATTCTGTCCCGTTCCCTTCAATTCCCTTCCGAGGCCTAGGGCACAGTCGCGCTCATTAATGCTGTCTATACATTTTCGAAGCTGAATTGATCTCGTTAATAATTCTGTGCCTCGTATTTGCGTTACGGAGGTTCGCTTAACCCCTTCTGTACCGGCGGCGTCCTTTTCACTTTAGTTTGGCTATTATTAGACAAATTAATTCAGCTTAGGAAGGACGTCTATCAATTAAAAAGCTACAGACTATCTCAATTAATCCTTTTAGCTACCACATATCCTTCCTAAGCTACTTAAAATCGTCTAGATGTAGCTGAAATCAAATACTAAACACGTCACCGGTACAGACGGGGTTAATTCGCTCAAGGCTTCAAAATATGTATCCGAATTAATAACCGCGACTGTACGTATCTCGGGGGTTAGGGTTGGTTACGGAGCACCTGTGGAGGCAGAGTAAACACGGACCGCCTGTGACATAATTACTCCACACATTCAAGGGACCACATCGGGAGACTGACTGGAGGGGGTGACATGGTGGGGAGCAGAGGGTTTGATGGCTGGGGTTAAGGGGGTAGTGGCTAGTTTTTGGTATATATATATATATATATATATATATATATGATAGTAACCTCGTTAGAATTAAAATAAAAAACAAAAAAACAAAAAAAACACACACACACACCCTATATCCCCTTCAAGATAAATTTGTATATTTTTCGGTAGAAAAAATTCACGGCCAAAAGACGATTCCTCCTAGAATACTAGACTCGCTATTGCTCGACACCTAAATGGCATGAAAGGTCTTAAATTGACAACAACAAAATGGTTATGAAAGGTCTTAAAATCGCCAAACTAATGGAAAAAAACGTCTTAGAATCTAAAAGCTAATAGGACTAAACATGAGGGAGAAAACCAACTACCTCCCCCTTAAGGGGAGAGGGGTAGAGATGTCGGGAGAAGAGGGATTGGTGGCTGGGGATAAGTTGGGGAGAGGTAGGAGTGTTGAGGGAGGGGGATAGGGGGAGGGGGGGGGGGGGCAAGAGGGTGTCAAATGGGAAGCAGAGGGATTGGGGGCTTGGGATGACGCAGTTTTTTGCATCATCCCTAGGGGTGTTGGGGGACGTAGCATAAAAGGAGGGGTACTCAGGGAAGTGGTGATCGAGAGATGGGGATTGATGGAGGGGGACTAGTGATGAATAATTGGGAGGTTTGCCAATAGTATCATGAGCCACATTTACACTGACGCTTTACAATATAATTACAACAAAAAACTTCATAACTTTAGTACAGAAAATATAACTTAAACTTCATAACTTTAGTACAGAAAATATAACTTAAACTTCATAACTTTAGTACAGAAAATATAACTTAAACTTCATAACTTTAGTACAGAAAATATAACTTAAACTTCATAACTTTAGTACAGAAAATATAACTTAAACTTCATAACTTTAGTACAGAAAATATAACTTAAACTTCATAACTTTAGTACAGAAAATATAACTTAAACTTCATAACTTTAGTACAGAAAATATAACTTAAACTTCATAACTTTAGTACAGAAAATATAACTTAAACTTCATAACTTTAGTACAGAAAATATAACTTAAACTTCAGATAGAAATGAAAGGGGGAACCAAATTAAAATATTATCTTGTTTTCAGTCCCATACAACGTCCACTACCAAAATCTAGCCTATCTCATTTGCTCTATAGATTCATTAGTTTACCAGGGCAATGTTTACCTACGAAAAGGTTTGTAATTACGGCCCCATTACAGGCAGGGGTGTGTGGAGTTCCCAGGGCTTGGTACAGGTACTCATAAAAGTTCCTGGTATTTAAGTTTTTCTTTTTCCCTTTTTTCCAATAAGCATTACTAGTTTAGATGTATGAGTGCATAGACGGAAACAATCCAAATGCAAGTGCAACAGTATAGTTTTCGCCGCCGATAAGACTAAATGTATTTTATTAAGCATTTAGACTAGTGGATAGAACAAGCCTTATTATACATTTTAAATATGACTAAATAAGACCTCTAGCAATATAACCATGGTATAATTTTGTCTCTCAATAAGCTTTGTTATAGTGCATGAGGAAGTGCGAAAACCCACAAACTTACGTTCTCTCTCTCTCTCTCTCTCTCTCTACTAACTTCCTAATCCTGCCACGGACATTAGTTCCTTTTCCAATGTTCCCTTACCCACTCTAAACCACTGTTTGGACACTTGATCCTCAGTGTTTTGAAGGACAAGCAGCCTAGAAGGGTCACTAGAACTGTTGTTGCTTGATTTCCTTTGTACTCTCTCTCTCTCTCTCTCTCTCTCTCTCTCTCTCTCTCTCTCTCTCTCTCTCTCTCTCTCTCCATACACACACACAGGCGCCATAACCTAATTTACTCAACCCAAAATTAGTACACTTCAATCTAATGTAATTTCCCCCTGAATATGCCAATCCCCAACGACGATAGTACGGCGTTTATTAAAGTCCCCCCCCCCCAACCCCCCACCCCCCACCCCACCTCTTATTCCCGAGACAGGTGTAGGCATGAATTAGAGGTAATGAGCTCAGGTGTTAATGGTTTATATAGGTGGTGGGTGAGGGACGGTGGGAGCGTTTAGGACAGTCCACACTACTACACGCTCCATGGGAAAACTTGGACTAATTAGTGTGGGAGAGAGAGAGAGGTTAACATAGATTTACCTGGATACATTAACTCACAGACCTTATGATTCAAACGAGGTGTTCAAAGACTTAATCGCGTTAGAGATGGACATGTGGAAGCAGTGATACCAAAGTAGAATGCAAATCATATTTTACATAATAATTATATACTGTATATAATTTTGAAAATTAAAAGTAGGATAACAGCTATACCATAAGGTTCGATACCCTGGAGGTGAACCTAGAGAGAGAGAGAGTGAGTCAGAGTGAAAGAGAGAGAGAGAATCACATAAGAGTTACAGTACATAAATACACAGACCTTGCGGTCCCTTCAAGGCAGTCTGGATTCAATTTTTAATAGGGATTTGCTCTCTCCCCACCCACTACTCCATCCGACCTTGGGTCGGCATGACATTTAGTTGGGGAAACAAGGCCCCCAGCAGAATAATATATTTCTACTGGTAAATTCATAGTATAGAACGAATTTGAGACTTATTTATACGCTAACGATATTTAACCCCACTTGTTTCCTCTCTCTCTAACCATTATTACCCCAACCTCCTCGAAATGAACATCTAGCCTCCTTTTGAATGTTAGACGTTATAGACTGCAGCACCGTTGATTCTTTTAAACTTCGCCTAGACACATATCTTGCATCAAACTCGCGACTGACAGCGTTTGTAATTGAATAACTTTATTATATTCCTCCCTCAGATTCATCAAGGATTATTGCGTATATATATTACTAAGACGTTACTCTCTTTTTCCCAGATATACGAAAGATCACTTATAACTGTGTTGTTACTAACCCATCTGTCCCCTACTAACTTCCTAATCCTGCCACGGACATTAGTTCCAGGGCAGTAGTTCCCTTTCCAATTTTCCCTTACCCATTCTAAACCACTGTTTGGACACTTGATCCTCAGTGTTTTGGAGGACAAGCAGCCTAGAGGGGTCACTAGACCTGTTGTTGCTTGATTTTCTTTATACTCCTTTGTACTCCTTGTACCCTTCACCCTTCCTATGACTTAAACTCCGTGTGTCCAGGAATTGTTACTTCATCTACATAGAATTTGGCTGTCTATCATTCCTTCAATCACAATGGGCACTATCCACATACAAAAGTTACACATACCGGTAGTCATTTCTGCGTTAATAATACTTTAAGCTCTAACCTTTGTGCAGTTCCCTACCCCCCCCCCCCCCCCCCCCCCCCTCCGCCCCCTTCCCTCTACATGTACCCTCACAAGCCTTCACCAGTCTTCACCTTGTTATATATTGAACCTTATTTACCTCCCTTGGAGCCTCTGTCTGACCCTCTCATCCAAGTCTGGACGACTACGGCCCTCCCCCCGCCTTCTCTCTCTCTCTCTCTCTCTCTCTCTCTCTCTCTCTCTCTCTCTCTCTCTCTCTCTCTGACACACACACACACACACACACACACACACACACACACACACACACAACACACACACACACACACACACACACACACACACACACACACACACACACACACACACACACACACACACACACACACACACACACACACACACCTTCCTAATCTACACAGTTGTTGGAACTGACGACATAATATGTAAAACTATTCCATGGGATGGGTAACACGTTTCTTATTTTAATGTTAACCAAAACAGGATTGAAACACGTCATTCGATTCCCATGTAAGTTTTTTTTAGCTGCTACACTTTGACCTCAGGATATATGGATAAGAAGATCAGACATTTAGATTTAAGCTTAGGTTATACATAATGATATTCCTTATTTAATTAACTTTATGTCTATATTTTATATGTGCGAGAAGACTTCCATATCCATCTACTTTGTCCTCACCCAAGCATCCCTACTCAAACGTTCATTATTAGACTCGTTAGTTTGTCTTAGTACTTTTCAATCCCTAGATGCTATGTGAGGTAATGTTCTGAGTGTGTGAGTGTGTGTGTAAGGATGCAAGTTTGTATCTGACATGAAAGAGGACCACGGCTGGCTATGGACATGCACAAATGTGTAGTTCATTAATCTTATATATTGAATAGGAGTTGACTGTCCATTTCCTAGAGCTATTTTTAATGTGAGAAGGGGAGAGTTAGCCTTTTCCAAACGTGTAAGAACACACGCAGGATTATTCTTGCCATAATAAATTGTAGGGCCTACGCATTGGTGAACGAAGTAATTGGATAGAAGCTGTATTGTTTTCTAGTAATTAATTATATATTTTGTTAATGAATCTGGGTGATATCAAGTGCCCGTTTACAATTTAACATTCAATTCTATTGTCTGTATTCAATATGGAATAAACAACGCCTTTTCCACATATCTAAGAACACGGGTCTTAGTATAACGTACACCATTATACCTCCGTCATTATTGGGCTCCAACCCTAGATCAAACACCTTGCCAGTGAGTGCCAAGTCTTATCTTCACTGGTTTAATGTGGGGGATTGCAAAGGGATAATCTCGGGCAACATGAAGTGCAAGGCCTGTGAGGGAGAAGAATTAAGAAAGGATTGGGAGTAGGAATAGAATTATGAAGATCTTGCAGTTCATCTCACCTACTCATTTTCCTCCATATATCCACCCATTTTCATCCATCCATTCTCACGCAACTTCCCTCCACCTACACCACACCACACCTGCTCCATCTGTGTCATGATCTACCACTCCACATGCTCAGGAAGATCTAAAACCTAACCTTACTCGCAAACGTCTCCACATCTTCCTCTGCTCCACAGGATAAAGATGAAGATCTTGTATTCAATCTTACCCCCTCACAACTTCTCTCCTGCACCCCCCCCCCCCCCTCCCCCCCATTCCTGCCATACCGCCGCCCCCCACCGGTCATCTGAGCTGACCCCTGGCGACCACAAGTGCCCCCTCACTGCCCGGGGAGTCTCTCACCCCAACTTTCCCACAACACTCGGGAATGGAGCACCTTTACCATACGGGTGACAGGACAACTCTAAGCTCAAGTCAGGCTATTCTGGACTTGAAAATACAGTATATTATTATGTTTTTTACACCAACCAACTTCACATCTAAACTCAGTTAATTAAATCAACAAATACACGTGGCACTCCGAGGACTCAAACCCAGGATACTCGCATCGAAATTCCGCGCACTATGCATTACGCTATCAAGACATAACATGAAATAATCCAGTTTTGTCTTTTCCTTTGTACCTTCGTTTTTATCCAAGCATGCTATTAAGAAAACCATATAACAACAAAATAACATGACGTAACTTCTTGATAAACTAAGATTATCATTCCTGTAGCTTACACACTTTGATCGACTAACTACCAAATTGGTCTGCATAAGTATATTTTCAAAAAATTATTTCGGTACATAAATTAATAATGGCAAATTCAAGCAAAGTCGGCAATACATTTATGTTTCTTTCTGTAGTGTGATGATTGGCCTTGATAACAGCATCTTCTTGACTAATCAGTGAATGTAGGAAAACACATACTGGACAAAAAAAAAACACAGGCATTATCGATACTAAAAGAGACAACGATTTCCTTGTTAAAAATGCAATTTTCAAATGTTATGTATCCATTGTTCTCTAAATTCAATTTCGTGTCATTTCACCTGTGCCATTTATTGAAAGCAGCCTTTTTAGTTCTATGTCTTGTTATTTCTAGAGATGATTTCTTTGTGCCATTTTCCTTTCTGTCATTTTCAACTTCCCTTATCCAGAGGAAGCAGAACAAAAAACAGTTCTAACTAGAAGCGCCACAAGGCCACTGACTAAAATGACCACAATCATAAATTACCGCGAGGTTAAATTATACCAAAGGATGGGTTAGGTGACATTAGTTATGGTTAGAGTAGATTAGAATTGCCTAAGTGTATGAAAAGACTAATATTTCTTACTATGGCCGTCTTGGTTATAGCCGTTTTGATTGAGGCCGTTTAGGAGTGTGGCCGTTGTGACTGTGCAGGTGTCGGGTCCCTATGTACTGAAGGGAGGGTATCACTGGGGTAGGAATGTGTGGAGGTCTCTGGGATGGAGGGACACATGGACTCATGGGACACAGACGAATGGCCACATCTAGACTTCATTGTACACACATACTCTAAACATACCCATTTAGGCCCTCCAGTCAAAACGGCCACACTTCAAAACGGCCACACTCCGAAACGGCCACACTCCGAAACGGCCACAATCCAAAACGGTCACACTCCAAAACGGCCACACTCCGAAACGGCCACACTCCGAAACGGCCACACTCCAAAACGGCCACACTCCGAAACGGCCACACCGAAACGGCCACACTCCAAAACGACCACTCCAAAACGGCCACACTCTGAAACGGCCAAATTCCGAAATGGCCACAGCTAGAACTGCCACTGTCGCTTGACTTAACCTTACTTAATTTACCTGTACCTAACCTAACATAACGAGACCTAACCTAATCTATCCTAACCAAGCCATGTCTAATCTAATCTAACTAAAATCTAAATCCATTAGGAGTGTGGCCGTTCAAGTTGTGTTGTGGCCGTTTAGGAGTGTGGCTGTTAAGGAGTGTGGTTGTTTGGATTGTGCCTGTTTAGGAGTGTGGACGTGCTGGGTTGTGGCAGTTTAAGAGTGTGGCTGTTTTGGCTTTGGCCGTTTAGGAGTGAGGCTGTTTGGAAGTGTGGCCGTTTTGACCTGCTCCCCTACCAAATAAAGGAACAATGTCAATTATATCCTTCTGGTGGAAAATAAGTGTCTCATCTAGTAAATCTACTGCAAGATTTATTTAGCTGCGAGGAGATGCAGGAATAGGTGATATAAACGTTATTAAAAAACTTCGACACGCTGATGTAGTATTTTTAATCTTTCCCTTTACCCACCTGCCTGAGTTAGTGTTTTACTTCAGTAATAATTGTTCACCGTACCAAGTATATCTTTTTATTGTTTACCAGCTCCTTGTGAATGTCATTCTACTTCGCCTTAATGTACAAATGTGTTTTGTATAATGTGCATGCATGACGAGAAGTGCATGTATTATTATGTTCTCTCCACCAACCAACTTTACTCCTAAACTCTATTATTGAAATTAACAAACACATGTGGCAGTCCGGGGATTCGAACCTAGGATGCTCACACCGAAAATCAACACACTTATGCATTGCACCACGAAGACAGTTATATTTATTACCAATTGAAGCGGAAAAGATTCCAATTGCGTGTGAATCTAGATATATACGAAAAATGAGAACAAGCCGCAATTTATCTATTATCCCTTACTATAACACGTTTAAAACCCGCCCCACACGCGGGATATCTCCCTCCCTTAAGGGCAGGTTTTTAGTTGATTCCCTAGACTTCCATCAAGCTTAAAATTACTCCCCCTTGACCCCCCTTTCAAGATAAATTTGTACATTTTTCGGTAGAAAAATGTCCCGGCCGAAGGCCGGTTTCCCTTAAATTACAGGCTCGCTATCGCTCGCCAGGAAAAAATGGACACCTAAATGGCACGAATGGTCTTAAAATTGACAGAAATGGGGCGAGGGTTCTTAAAATCGCCAAACTAATGGGGCAAGCGTCTTTAAATCTCACAAGCAATGGGGCTAAACATGAGGGAGAAAGAGGTTCAGAAAAAAATCCTCCAGGTGGAAATCTCCCTCCCTTAACATTAGTTTTGTATATTCTCTACAATAATGTTGTTTTACACCTAATTTCAGGGTGCTCATTGTTCACATGTGCCTAGTACTGCACACCTATTGTTCACATGTGCCTAGTACTGCACACCTATTGTTCACATGTGCCTAGTACTGCACACCTATTGTTCACATGTGCCTAGTACTGCACACCTATTGTTCACATGTGCCTAGTACTGCACACCTATTGTTCACATGTGCCTAGTACTGCACACCTATTGTTCACATGTGCCTAGTACTGCACACCTATTGTTCACATGTGCTTAGTACTGCACACCTATTGTTCACATGTGCTTAGTACTGCACACCTATTGTTCACATGTGCCTAGTACTGCACACCTATTGTTCACATGTGCCTAGTACTGCACACCTATTGTTCACATGTGCCTAGTACTGCACACCTATTGTTCACATGTGCCTAGTACTGCACACCTATTGTTCACATGTGCCTAGTACTGCACACCTATTGTTCACATGTGCCTAGTACTGCACACCTATTGTTCACATGTGCTTAGTACTGCACACCTATTGTTCACATGTGCCTAGTACTGCACACCTATTGTTCACATGTGCCTAGTACTGCACACCTATTGTTCACATGTGCCTAGTACTGCACACCTATTGTTCACATGTGCCTAGTACTGCACACCTATTGTTCACAAGTGCCTAGTACTGCACACCTATTGTTCACATGTGCCTAGTACTGCACACCTATGCTCATGTGACATAAGCGACATTGCTTTATAAGGGAGATACAGTACAATGGTATCATCAAACACCCTCCTCCTTCCTCCCCTTACTGTTTCGTTGCCACAAATAATACAAATATTATCCCAATTAGCTAACTAAAATAAATCCTAGTCTCGATTAGTAATATAATAGATGCAACAATATCACACAACTGACTGAAAATTGCATTGAAAAGCAGGTCGAGTTAATATAATGTGAATCAGTCTTGAAGTGCGTGTTGTGTCTTATTAGTCGATGATGCAAAAACAAAGGATCTTGATTAGCTTAAGGGGAGATTTCCACTTGAGGGACTTTTTTCCACTTGAGGGACTTTTTTCTTGACTCCTTTCTCCCTCATGTCTAGCCCCCTTGCTTTTGAGATTTTAAGACGTTCGCCCCATTATTTTGGCGATTTTAAGAATTTACGCCCCATTCTGTCAATTTTAAGATCTTTCGTGCCATTTAGGTGTCGATTTTATCCTGGCGAGCGATAGCGAGCCTGTAATTTAAGAGTAACCGGCCTTTGGCCGGGACATTTTTCTACCGAAAAATGTACAAATTTATCTTGAAAGGGGTGACATTTTTAGATTGTTGGAAGAGTAGGAAACAAACTAAAAACCTCCCCTTAAGCTGGTGCTACACGAGCGTCTTTTACATAAAGCTATATGGCCAACACTGGTCCAGGAACTTATGAGACAAGCTTTTAATATAATAATGTGACCTAAGTTCATTTATCTTCAATCTAGTTGCCAATACCAGTTCATAAGATTCCAGAAATATTACCTTACACTTTTGACCATGATAGCCCTATAACTATCAATGCACGAGAAGTTACTAATTTAAAAAAAAAAAAAAAAAATACTTTAAAATGGCCGTACCTACTTCATCACTTTAAAGATAGCTAATGAAATGGTGTGTGTGTGTGTGTGTGTGTGTGTGTGTGTGTGTGAGTGTGAGTGTGTGTGTGTGTGTGTATATGTGTGTGTGTGTGTGTGTGTGTGTGAGTGAGTGTGAGTGTGAGTGTCTGTGTGTGTGTGTGCACATTGGATGGAGAGGGGAGAAAGTATGTTCGATACTAATAAAGCAATTCTTGATAATTAGTAAAGGCAATCTCTAACAACAAAGCATAGTACAACATTAAGCTTAGGACCAAAATAAAACACAACATTATAGCCCTTAGGGACACAATGCACTAGATTCATAATCAAATAATGCACCATAATCAGGGGTACTGGTAACATTATAACCAAAATTGAACCTTAGGGCCATACGAAATAAGGTCGATTGTAGCTTTAAATTTTCTCCAAGACCTCCCAAAGTCATTAAGTTTCCGCTCTTGATCTCTCTCTTCTTATTTTTTTACCTTCGTGTTTTTTTTGTTTTTTTCTTCTTCGCCCATCCAAGCAGTACTTGCCCTGTAATTACTTCGGTTAATAGATGGTAAGTAGATAATGGATTCGATAATAGATTCATGATAGATAATGTCAGGGTGATTCTATTGTTAGGGTGGAGGGGCTACGGGGAGGAGGAGGGGGGGGGGGAGGAGGAAGGAGGGTGGAGGGAAGGAAAGACTAGAGGGGGAGAAATTGAAAGAGGGGAATAAGGAAGGAATTAGGACAAGGAATTAGGACGAGGAAAGAGAGAGAGAGAGAGTATACTTGCAATTATATGTAATAATTAATGAGAGTAAGAGCATAATTGCGTTTTAAAATATAGAGACGCTGAGGAAATTGAGGAAATATAAGGAATAACAAGATCATAAGGTGAAAAGAAGTATGAACAAAATGGTTTGCCAAAGATACAGTAAAAGCAATTTTCAGAAGCCCGAATATGAAAAGCAAAGCCATACAATGTAATATAATTACATCTTTTAAAGATGGTAGGCTATGAAAAGGGTAAATTGATGATCCATAAAAATATACCGGTACCATTATAAAGGCATGTTGGTAGTCTATTCTCTGTAAGTAGGCGAAAAATCATGACCTCTAACCTCTGTAACTCAAAAACGACTTGAGTAATCGAGCTAATATTTCTACCATTTAGGAAGAGTCAATCAGGGAATAGATGGGGAAATATACAAACAATTTGCTCTAGCCCTTTTTGAATTACAGAGGATAAAGGTCATGATTTCTCGCCTACTTACAGCGAATAGACTATAGTAACAAACCGATCTGATAGGACAGAAAGGTAAATCACCATCAATACATCCACATTATTATATACATACTTTCTGTATACCCTTGATGGCAGACATTAAAGGTGTAGTAAACCGTTTCGCAATTTCAACGTGATGCTAGCACCTAATCAGCTTGATCGAGGTGATTTCACTGGTTACAAACTATATTTATATCCACATACACTCCAACAGTACGACAACACTCCACATGCACTGCACATACTATACACAGCAACCCTCTCCCGAAAAAAGCTAGCGAACCTGATAAATTAGCTCAGTGGAGGCGATATTCTTAGCCACCTCCTCGTGGATCAAACCGTCTGGAAATAGATAAATAGATGGATTGTCTTGAATAGTATGATGGGTCTCACTCTGCCTTCTCTGTGTTATTATCAAAAAGGGAAACATGAAAGATAATCCCTTTCCATGTTTACAAATATACACCCTTTGTACCATAAATATACACCCTTTGTACCATAAATATCCCAGCCACCCAAACTGAATGTATTATTATTGTTGTGCCCGCACCCCAAACAAGAGCGCCTGCAACACCACCAAACTATACACAACACCCAGGATACCATACATAGCGTTACCCGTATCCAGGGAACTATATAAGGCAGTCTGCCACAGGAAACCACCATTTTCTAAAAAGACCAGCCCTACACCGCGTTCACCACAGACAGCAACTAAGCAACCACTACCTTCAAAAACCCCTGCAATGGAAGCAAGGAGAGCTGCAATGAAACCAACAACTAAGGAGCTACCTACACCAACATCGAGGAAGGAGGAACACCAACAAAGAAGAAAAGAGTAGTCTAATCTCTACCACCGTTCACTGAACGACCCTAAGCCCCACCCCGCATGACTTGACGCCCCGCCCACGATAATGTCAGGCCGCCTTAGCTACCCGACTTGGGATATCAGGTGATACCTTCAAAGGTACCACCGGCTTCTGAGCCAAAACGTCCCAAATCCACCTTTTACCACCTGACATGGGCGTCCTTATAGCTCGGACCCCAAAGATTACTAAGAGTAGCAAGAAAAGTAAGGTATACTGAACGGAGGAGCTATTCTGCAGCTTCGCACCTCCTAAGCTCCTCAATGCTTCCCAAGGTTAAGATACAGGTGCTTCCAAAGACCAAACTCTTTGCAGAGGTGCTTCTCAAGACCTCCATGACACTTCCAAAGGCCTGATCAAAGACTTAACCAACGTTGATTCCTAAGACTGGTAAGGCATTTCCAATGACCTGAACATTTTTGCTCCCCAAGACCAGAACAGCGCTTCCAAAGGCCTAAAACTCGGTGCTTCCCAGGACCGACTAGGTACTTCCCAAGGCCACCAAGGTGCTGCCCAAGACCTCCATGGTGCTTCCAAAGTCCTACTCTCAGGTGTTTCTATAGACCTACGTGGCGCTTCCCAAGAAGGCCAGTGGAGAGGCGCAGCAACAGCAGCAGACAACGGAGCCACCCCAAGCATACCAAGCCAGTAACCTCTTAATCATAAGGCATTATATACTATACCGGTACTTATATTATTCCTCATATTATATACTGCTCTGCGTTATTTCAGCAATATATCCCATAAGTTGTCCTTTGCATTTCTGTTCGAAGTAAGTACCTCCACTAGAGTTTAGAGTCTACGCCTGCCTAAACCACACCATATAGTAAATAGTAATAAGACAGTTTTTGGCCGGGCAAAATATCTATTTTTACCATTTTTGGCAATGCATTGGTCAAATAATAAACAGAAACACCCCCTCTCACCTAAAATCGCATGCATTACCATTCAACTTAGGCCTTGCAGTAATACAACCTAAACAGTACCGGTAACCTCCCAGCCACCCAAGTTACATGCATTACTCTCCTTGATAAAAACCTTGGAGGTAAACAGGAGGGGGGTGGGGGTGGATGAAGGTAATTGGAGTGAGGGGGGGGGAGGAGGAAGGCGGAATTAGGTAAGATGGAGGAGAGGAACAGACCACCCTGAATCTTCCTTCTTGTCCTCACTCATACACTATCTCCTTCACTAGCTCTAGCTCGCTCTCGCTCTCTCTCTCTCTCTCTCTCTCTCTCTCTCTCTCTCTATATATATATATCTCTCTCTCTCTATATATATATATATATATATATATATATATATACAGTATATATATATATATAATATATATATATACCGGTATATATACTGTATAATTATATCCTGGGTGACCTAGGTGTGTGTGAACATATATTTTGCTTCTGTGTGTTCATTGTTGTTGTTGTTGTTGTTTCATTGTTTTATGGCTCTGTCTTGAGTCCCCCCCCCCCCCCACAAAAAAAAATAGGAAAAGTGGGGAATGGTCCTGAGTAAATAAATACATAATTATACTGTATATATATATATATATATACCGGGATATATACTGTATATATACAATATATGTATATATATGAGAGAGAGAGAGAGAGAGAGAGAGAGAGAGGGAGAAGATTTAAAATGTAAGTACTAGATTCAAGTATAGTATTATTTGCTAATAAAAAAATACTTTTGTACAACTATTGTGATTAAGGTCGTTTTCTAGAAGTAAACTATCCATATTAGGATTTGTATATGTGTGTGTGGATGGGGGGGGGGGGTACACAAGTGAATGTTTGAGTGAGTGTGTCAACTTGCTGTAATTTTTTAAGGATTGCTTGCTTCATTTTATAGATAATTTTATAGATTTTGTAAACATTCGTAGATTATTAAATTTTACAATAATTGTGTTTAGAGATTTAACAGTACATGTAACGAAAACCTCATTTTATGGCATTTACTAATTTTACATATACTGTATGTATTAATTTATTGTTTTATTTATTTATTTACATACATTTTATTTTTTTGCATCTATTATATCATTTTAATTATTTATAATTGTATTTATTTACTTGGGGCCAAGTACGGTATTAATTTTTGTTTTATGTGCTACAGAACACAATGTGAGGTCATTAACTTGGCATGCAAAGCAATCATAAAAGAATAAGAGAGTATTACTTATTAACCAAAAATCATAAAAATAAGCCGAGATCAACAATGAATACAAATACAATATCATGCAATATAATACAATTAGATATATATATATATATATATATATATATATATATATATAAGAAGGTTCTAGGAGTTGGGATATCATGTGGCTTCCTTGTAACTCCCTGTGGTGTTTAGTGGTAGTCGTAGCCAAGTGTAGGAAATCTGGTCAACAAGGGCTGCTTAACCCATTGAGTACCAGGGACGTCCTTTGCATCATACTCTGGCAACTATTAGACGATTTTATTGAGCTTAAGAAGGACCACTAGCATTATTAAGGCTTAAAACTATCTCAACCAAATATAGCTAGAATATATGGTAACACACGTCGCTGGTACTCAACGGGTTAAGGACTTGATCGCGTCCACACGTGCGTGAAAGGGTTAAGAAGTAAGCCTAGTGGAATGAGTGTTAGGTATTGTGATAGCCTCAACCTCTGCTATGATGCCAATAGAAGAAATGGTAAGTGAAAGCAATAGCACCAAGCATCTGTGTGTACTATATTTATCTCTCTCTCGCTCTCATATATATTATATATATATATATATATATATATATATATATATATATGGAGTTGGCTATAAACGGACTGCCACCCAGCTAATCTGTATGTCTAACTTAATATTGCGAACTTGTTTTCTTTCTACATGTAAGCAGTGTACTGTATGGTCTAGAGAATACCTATATGAGAGCTAGACTACCTGTGCACGAACTGTGATGCCTGTGTCTGCGTGCAAGGGGAGATGGCCCGTTTTTCTGGTCCACCTTCTTCCTCATGCTTAGCCCCACAGTTTTCAGATTTTAAGACGTTCGGCCCATTAGTTTGGCGATTTTAAGACCCTTCGATCCACATCTTTGTCAATAGTAAGACTATTCGTGTCATATAGGTGTCAATGTTTTCCTGGCAAGCGATAGCGAGCCTGTAATTTAAGAGGAACCGGCCTTCGGCCGGGAAATTTGTCTTCCGAAAAATGTACATATATAACTTGAAGAGGGTCTAGGGAGGTGTTATGTTGAGCTTGATGGCGGTCTAAGGAGGTAACTAAAACAAATGGTGAAAAAATATATAACGAAGTAATAAGTACGGTAATAAATGAGGAAATAAATGTGGCCATCCCCCCTTAAGTGCGTCTGAAAGCAATGCAGGCACCTTCCACCCGCGCATATTAAGTGTTTGCACATGCGCTCCTTTGATCGGTGGTGCGTGTGTGTGTTTGTTTGTTTGTCGGGTAGAAGCGAGTCAACACCAGCGGCCGCGGTTTAGCCAGCTCAACCAAGATCAAGTACACGGTGAGAGGCTGTAGATGTCTGTAAATGTTTGTGAATGTTTGTAGATGTAGATGCCTGTGTCTGTAAATGTTTGTAAATGTGTGTGAATGTTTGTAAATGTCTGTGAATGTTTGTAAATGTCTGTGAATGTTTGTAAATGTTTGTAAATGTCTGTAGATGTGTGTGAATGTTTGTAGATAACTGAATTTGTGTGAATGTGTAAATTTCTGTAGATGTCTATAGATGTGTGTAGATGCCGGTGTCTGTAAATGTCTATAAATGTCAGTAAATCTATGTAAATGTCAGTAAATGAAAATGCCTGTACAAAAAATGGGAGTGTACATATCTGTATATGTAAATGTGTGTAAATGCCTGTAAATGTCTGTCAATGCCGAAAATGCCACCTTTTCTTCCAACCCCATGTTGGTGCCGTAATTAATGGTGTAATGGTTAGAGTGGATAAGTTCTGTATATGGTATCCCAAGTTCGAATCCCGGGAGCATGGCATGCTTTCAGTACCGGTAATTTCATTCAAGGGTGTTTGGTATTGGGAGTAAAATTAATGAATAGTAAGATAATCTGACAATGGGGTTAGGTCAGGTCAGGTGAAGGCATTGAGGGATAAGCCTTCACAACGGCACCGCGGATCTACTTTTCGAAGAGCCTTGGAGAGAGAGGAAACTAATTGTCAAAATGTCTGAAATCTGGGGTAGGCCTAAGTGTCGTGTTCTCTTTAGCATTTCCTGTCCATTGTATATTAAAATATATAGAATTATGATCGTTATTTCCTAGTTGGTCCCCAATCTCTACATTATTACTAGACATAAATCGAGGATATTAGTACCTCTAGTCGGCGAGTCTATGAATTGAAATATAAAACTATCTTGTACCGCCTCAATAAACTCTTCAGAATCAGAGTCGCCGATTTGATGCTGCCAATCTATATTCGGAAAATTAAAATCCCCCATAATGCACACATTGCTAAACCTTGATGGTATTTTCACTTCCTGCCATTAAGATGTACCATCATTTCTACTCATATTTGGTGGTCTATAAATAACTCCAACAACTATGATCTCACTACCTTCGCTAACCTCTAACCAAACACTTTCGTTATCATTATTTAGTCTAATACCTTATTTAGCACAGCATTTTAATGAACTCCTGACAAACACTGCTATTCCGCCACCCCTCCTACTTAAGAACATAAGAACATAAGAAAATGGGAGTCTGCAGAAAGCCGATTGGCCTAAGCAAGGCAGATCCCTGTCCCACACAACCCCAATTACAAAGCCCAATTATAGGCTCAACACTCTAATACCCTGAGGATCATCTTACCAAAACGGTTAGAGATTAACGCAGGATTACGGGGGTCTGCAGAGCGCTGATTGGCCCAACCCTGCTGATCCCCCTTCACACCCAACCCTTCTCGTCCATATGCTTATCCAATTTTATCTTAAAGCTCCCTATCGTTTTTAATCCCACTATAGCACTTGGTAGTCCATTCCACCCATCTACAACTCTGTTACCAAACCAATATTTGCCTATATCTTTTCTGAAACGAAATTTATCTAATTTGAAACCATTGGTACGAGTTCTTTCGCTATCACTGAGCTTTAGTACATTTGTCATGTCCCCTTTGTTAATCCCACTAACCCACTTGAACACCTCTATCATATCCCCTCTACTCTGCGTCTCTCTAACGAATGTAAGCCTAATTTCTTCAACCTTTCTTTATACGGAAGATTTCTAATATTATGGATCATTTTTGTCATTCTACGTTGTACTCTCTCCAATGAATCTATGTCCATTCTGTAATAAGGACACCAAATTGAACAGCATAATCCATATGGGGTCTCACTAATGACAAGTAAAGTTTTAAGATAACATCAGCAGTTCTGTTACTCACACTCCTTGAGATGAACCCGAGAATCCTGTTTGCCTTGTTTCGAACGCTTATACACTGTTGTCTAGGCTTCAAATCAGTGCTAACAAACACACCTAGATCTTTCTCACAATTCGAGTTTTCTAATTCCACATTAGCTAGTTTATATTTAACATTTGTATGCATCTTCCCTATCTTTATACCTCGCATTTGTCAATGTTAAACTTCATCTGCCAATTTACTGACCATTCGGTAAGGTATCTAGATCCCTTTGGAGGCACTCTATATCTCTATCTGAATCAATTGTTCTCCCCATCTTGGTATCGTCTGCAAATTTACTTATCCTACTAGTTATACCTAAATCAAGGTCATTTATGTATATAACAAACAACAGAGGACCTAATACAGATCCCTGGGGGACACCACTTTTGACTGCTCCCCATTCTGACTTCGTACCATTTATGCTGACTCTCTGCTTCCTACCAATTAGCCATGACCTAATCCATCCCAACAACAACGCCCCACCTATTCCATGCGCCTCAACCTTTCTCATCAATCTCTCGTGGGGGACTCTGTCGAAAGCTTTACTGAAATCTAAATATATTATATCATATGACTTGTCATTATCTACTGCTTCATATACCTCTGAGAAAAAACTAAGCAAATTAGTAAGGCAAGAACGTCCCTGAGTGAATCCATGCTGAGAAGAATTTATTAAATTAAATGTATCTAAGTGGTTTCTAATTTTACTAGCAATAATTGACTCTAGTAGCTTTCCTATGATTGATGTAAGACTAATGGGACGGTAATTGGATGCTATTGATTTGTCACCTTTTTTGAAGATCGGAACTACGTTTGCAAGCTTCCAAGCTTCTGGAACTATACCTGTCTCCAATGACTTGTTAAATAAAAATGTTAATGGGTAACTTAACTCATCCCTACATTCTTTTAATACTCTAGCATATACCTCATCAGGACCAGGCGATTTATGAGGTTTCAGTCTGTCAATTTCCTTAAGCACATCATTTCTACTTATAGTAACCGTACTTAACCTATTTTCTATACTATCGCTATATACCTTACGGACTTCTGGAAACTGTGCCAAATTTTCATTAGTGAAAACGGAAAGAAATTGACCATTTAATGTACGGCACATTTCTAAATAATTTTCTGTCATTCTCCTATCGAAGTTTTAAGGGGACCAATTACATCTCTAACCTTGGATTTATATAGTTGGTAAAAAGCTTTAGGATTATTTTTTGAGTCATTGGCAACCTTAATTTCATAATTTCTTTTTTCTTTCCTAATATCCTTTTTTACCTGTCTTGATAGATTCTGATAGTAAGCAAGTAGGTGAATTTCGCCTTTCTAATTTTTCTATATATTCCTCTCTTTTGTCCTAGAAGATCTAATAGTCTATTATTCATCCATTTGGGTTGGTTCTGTGTTGATCTAAATTTCTTTTGGGGATGCATTTATTTTGTGCATTGAATACTGACTTGATAAAATTATCGTATGTATCTACCAAGGTTGACGTCTCTTCCTGACTTAAGATGACAGGTGCCTGAGAAGGGGTACACTCATTTGGACACCTGGATCGACTTAATTTTTTGACCATAGGGTCCGCTAATAGGGCTCTTCTTAACCCACCATAATTGGCTTTTCTAAAGTCAGGTATTAATGTTGTATTCTCTCTGGTATTACCTTTCCATTGTATATTAAATACACAGAATTGTGGTCACTATTTCCTAGGTGGTCCCCTATCTCTACATTATTTACCATATGTTCATTGTTACTGAAAACTAAATCGAGAATATTATTACCTCTAGTCGGCGTATCTATGAATTGAAATAAAAAACTATCTTGTACTACCTCTATAAACTCCTCAGAATCAGAGTCTCCTATTTGATGCTGCCAATCTATATTCGGAAAATTAAAATCCCCCATAATGCACACAGTGCTAAACCTTGATGCCATTTTAATTTCCTCCCATAATGACGTTCCGTCATTTCTACTCATATTTGGCGGTCTATACATAACTCCAATAACTATGGTCTCACTACCTTCGTTAACCTCTACCCAAACACTTTCATTATCGTTATTAGTCTAATACCTGATTTAATACAGCTTTTTAATGTACTCCTGACAACACTGCTATAACCGCCACCCCTCTTACTTGTTCGGTCATATTTAAACAAACTATATCCTGGTATATCAAATTCTGCTAAAAAATGCCTGGTTTCTGTATTAATCCACGTTTCAGTTAGCGCTATTCTGTCTATATTTTCTTTGCTAACAAGGGCTCTAAGTTCGTTCATTTTGTTACATAGACTCCTACAGTTTGTGTAATATACTCTCAATTTACTTCTTTTCTTTATACCTAATTTACCTTTGTTTTTAGCGACATTTCCATCTTCTGTTGCACCATCACTACTATTATTTGCATTATAGTCATCATTTTTAGCATGAGACTGAATATCCTTATCGCTTTCGCCTGACGCTAAAATTGTTCCAATTAACCTCTCATTTACACTCTCAATATTTCTGTTCAAAACCCCACAACCACCCTATCTAAAGAACTAGCTAATGTAGAAACCCCTAACCGTGAAAGATGAACCCCATCCCTTGCGTACATCCCATCTCTCCCATAGAAACTATCCCAGTTATCAATGAATGGTATTGCTTTTTCTTTGCAATATTTCTCCAAACGGCAATTGACACCAATCGCCCTGGATGTCCATTCCTTGGGAACTCCTCTTCTGGGTAGGATACAATGTACTACAGGGATCCCTCCCTTCATCCTAACTTTATCTAACACATCCCGATACTGCTGCAGCAGTTCCTCACTTCTACCCTTACCAACATCGTTACTTGTTCGCTCATATTCAAGCAAATTGTATCCTGGTACTGTACCAACTGTGTTGGTGGTGTAATGGTTTAGATGCTTATATTCTGGTTGTGGTGTCCCGAGTTCGAATCCCGGGAGGACCATATGCTTTCATTAGTTTATTCAAGTGCATTGGGGTTTGTAATTGATGATTAATGTTAAGAACGGGGTGTTACTTAATATACAATTTGCTAAAAAAAAACTTGATACTGTATTAATCCATGTTTCAGTTAGCGCTATTATGTCTATATTTTCATTGCTAACAAGTGCTCCAAGTTCGTACATTTTGTTACATAAACTCCTACAGTGTTATGTCTATGTTAATTTGTAAATATAATGCTATATTTCAAAATATCAATCAATCACCTCATCCACCGGGGTTTGCAGTTTAGTATCCAAAATCATAATATTTTTGAATCTCATAATTATTTCTCCAAAATGAGTTATCTGTCCAGAGTTCGCTCAAAGACAACTGCAGAGGTGTTCTCATAAATATATTAACCCCTTAAGCTTATTCTGGCTATCATTAGACGATTTTAGTAGCTTAGGAAGGATCTGTGTTCATTAGAAGGGTACAGAATATTTCAACCCTCTGACTCCCATATGCCTTTACTATTCTGAACAAAGTCGTCTATTAACAGCCAAAAAACAGAACACAATTGTGTCATCATATCTTGTAAGTGTTAACTTTTATCAATATGATTATAGTAATTACCAACTTATTCAAGCTTGAGACTTCCATCTTAACTTTTTAACAAGTAACCGACCTAGATGTGAGATTTTATGTTTTGTTTTGTTTTTCTGATGTGTTGTGATGTCCCTATTCGGGCTCTGTCTCGAGTCAGCCACCCCCATACAAAAAAAGGATAATTGGGGAAGGTGCCAGAGTATACACATATACAACTTCATTTTCCGAAGAAAGAATCTTTAGCAACTAGGTAGTAACAATGACAAAATTCCAAGAGCAAATTACTATATGAGAAGGGATTACAATGATGTGCTAGTTTTGGATAATTAACATATTAACTATACTCTGTTTATTTTCAGCTGACGATAAAGTGAATCCCTGAGCAGCTAATTTCTCGATACTTAACCCTCTCACGTTCTTGACGCAATTTTGAGCCTATTAGGGATACTTTAAAGCCTTTGTTACCATCAGGGGTATTTAGAAACCTTTAGTGTAGTTACTTTAACCTCTGCAGTTGTCTTTGAGTTAGCTGTGGGCAGAAAACTATTTTTGGAGAGGTTATTATAAGAGTGAGATAACTCTATTTCTTATTGCTAATCTGGCAACCTCTGCGTCATATGGTCGTGAGAGGGTTGGAAAAATATGAAACTACTATGTCTGTGCATCATAATAAGACCAAGTTTATATAATTAGCACTACATTTCACTACAAAATCTTCAAAATAACTGAGAAATCTTGATGGGAACTTTGCAATTTACCGTCAGTTGAAAAGAAACCGAATATAGTATGTAAATTTGACTATTAACCCCTTCTTTACCGACTACATCTTCTTCACTTTATTTTGGCTACCATGAGACGACTTTATTCAGCTTTGGAAGGACGTCTACCAATTAAAAGCTACAGACTATCTCAATTTATCCTTTTAGCTACCATATATCCTTCCTAAGCTTCATAAAACCGCCTAAATGTAGCTGAAATAAAATACAAAAGACGTCGCCGGTAGAGAAGGGGTTACCAACATAATAGGTCTACTATTAATATGGTGACAACATTAGTATCACCAACTAATTGATAAACTGTGTACCTACCTTAGCATTGACAGGACCATGAACATGAAGAGATGGGTTGGATGTGAAAGAGATCTGCCATGTGTAGATCATTCGGCTTTCTGCAGACTCCCGTTTTCCTTATGTTCCGCGATGAAGGAATGGTTTGGAAGACTCCCATCGCAGCACAGACCCTACAAAATCTCCGGCTACTATCCGATACAGGGGCCACATTTATAAAACAAACACCTTAATTTCTCAAAGCTTAACATTCGGATTCTTGAGAGATTGTAATTTTAGCCTGTCACAAAACGAACATCTTAATTGTCCAAAGCTTCAGATTCGAACTCTTGATGGAGAGATTAGGAACTTTAGTCTGTCACAAAACGAACACCAGAATTTCCCAAAGCTTGATTTTCGGATATTTGATGGAGAGATTTGGAACTTTAGTCTGTCACAAAACGAACACCTTAATTGTCCAAAGCTTCAGATTCTAACACTTGATGGAGAGATTGGAACTTTAGCTTTTCACTGTGTCAAGATTCAGATCCTAAATAACAAGATTATAAACTTCTTCATATCAATTTGTAGAGATGTGGATACTTATTAGAAATGTCGGAAACTTCTGCAAATCGCCTTGTCTAGATCTTTTAGTCCTCCTCTTATTCTTACTTTTGATCTTCTTTAATGTATGGTTTTCACTGCTTCCTCTTCATATATTTATGCCTTCGTCTTTTCTTCTTCTACTTCTTCGCTTGTTCTGGTCTTCTTGTCATTCTTCTCTCTTGAGTAACTTAAGTAATATCTCACATATACTGGATCTAACTATTATTGAATCTTATTACTGCAGCATGGCGAATATTTAAACATTAATCTCGCTTAGTAAAGTCCTCTCATATATAAGCTTAAAGTAGAGTAAATATTGGCGAACACTGTCTATCAGTCATTAGGCTTAGGAAAGATCTCTCATCACAAATAATCAACTCCAGAGCTAAAACAAGGCCATTTCCATAACATTCGGC
>CM064572.1:61397962-61447962 GCA_032716605.1 Paralithodes platypus
GATGTTCTTATGTACAGTTAATGCAGTCTTCAAAATACTATCTACTCTCTTCTTGAACTGATCTACTTTAGAATTATTTAAAACTTCTAAGTAGAACTGATCTTACATTTGAAGAAAACAAATCCATATACAAGAGTGCTGAACCTCTTTAATTCTAACTTCCAGCCATGGTTGTGTGTTGTATTCCTATTGAGGCTAATTATCATATTATAATCCACATAGTCAAATCCATTAAGTATTATAAAACTTCAATGATATGACCTCGTAGTCCACATTGCACTTCTCCAGGTTTAGTGGCATCTATCATGTCTCAGACCATTCACCCAGTCTGTTAAGATCCTTGCTGATTTATTCAACCCTTTAGGATTGTTCACATTCACTTCAAGTTAAATATTATCTGCAAACTTAACGATTGCACTCAACAGATCAACATCGATATCATTGACTTATATGATAAATAGCAGTGGGTCAAGGACGGAACCCGGTGAAACTCCAGAAGTGACTGGAGTCCACTCAGAAGAAATACGGTTAATGACAACTCGCTGCTGTAAACCTGTTAGCCAAATTTCTATCCAGTTTGTTGCCTCTGTGCCTCTTGTACTGACGGCCTAGTTGCCACTCCTCTGAAGTGCACTCACTCTGTGCACTAGACGCCTAGTGCACTCACTCTGGTACTGCCAAAGTCCTTAGTGCACTCACTTTGTACTGACGCCTAGTGCACTCACTTTGTACTGACGCCTAGTGCACTCACTCTGTACTGACGCCTAGTGCACTCACTTTGTACTGACGCCTAGTGCACTCACTTTGTACTGACGCCTAGTGCACTCACTTTGTACTGACGCCTAGTGCACTCACAATAAGAGAGAGGAACTAAGAGAGATAAAGAGAGAGAGAGAGGAGAGCCACAGACCTTGCAGTGCCTACTAGTAAAACACAGACCTTGCGTTTCTACTAGTAAAACACAGACGCTACTATGAAGATGGAATTAACACAGACCTTGCCATTCCAAAACACAGGACCTTGTGCCCTAAACAGACCCTGAGAGAGAGAGAGAGAGAGAGAGAGAGAGAGAGAGAGAGAGAGAGACGTAAGGTAAACTATGAAGTAGAGTCAAAAGGAAGAGGCAGCAATAAAACTGTGATGGAAGGATGCAAAAGGAAAATGGGAGGAGAGGAGGAGGAGAATGAATAAAATACGAACAAAACGGGAGTTACACGGAGAAACATTGATACACAAACCACATTAAACTTGCGACTCTGAAAAGGGCGTCCGGTCTTAATCAATAAAGAAGGCGATACAATGATAGAGAACAAAACATAGAATTGAAGAGAAGAGAAAGAAAGGAAATGAGAAGAAATAGAAGATAATTACATGAAGGGCAAATGAAGAGAAAACAAAAGAAGGAAAGAGAAAAAGCAAAGAAGAATGAGGAGAGAGAGAGAGAGAGAGAGAGAGAGAGAGAGAGAGAGAGAGAGAGAGAGAGAGAGAGAGAGAGAGAGAGAGAGGTCACAGGTCAAGAAGCAGGCAGGGGGCAGCTTCCGGCGAACCTGTCTGGGGGTGTACATTTACCCCCACCCCACCACCCACCCTCTCTTTCCTTTCTTTCTCTTCCAACTCCCTTCCACAGCCTAGCCTAGAAACGGGACAGATTAATTTCAAGTTTACTAACTTTCACTCTTCCCCTCTCTCGCGCGCTCTGCCAGAAGAGTATGGTTGTAGTATGAACATTTATATATATATATTCATTAGTTAATTAATTTATTTGTAATTATATATATATATATATATATATATATATATATATATACTGTATATATTAATCTAATTATTTGTATATATTTATTTAAAAAATATTGGTGCGGTTTTAGGAGGGGAAGAGGGTGTGCAGATCAGATTTTTGCAGTAAACCACCTCACAACATCCCCTATAACACTTTCAAACATCGATACACAACCATACAGTTACGTCCACAACCTCCGCGACCCTTACAATTACCCCAACAACTTCCATATCCACTCCAGTCACCTCCAAACAAGCTCTACCAAATCCGACAACACCGCTTTACTGTGTAACCATCACCCCAACTTCTTCAGACACCCACACACCTCCCACAAAACCTCCACCTACCCCACTTCATCGTATTAAGCTTGCACCTCACTATTGTAACCCCCATAACCCTTCCAGACAACCCCACACGAGCCCCACCCACCCTACCACACCGTATTACATTTACACCTCCCTACTGTAACCCCCATACCCCAGAACCCCACACTCACTCCACCACAACGTACTACACTTATAGCTCCCTTCTTCAACCCCCATAACCCCTCCAAACAACACCACACTCACCCCACCACACCGCATTACACCTATATCTCCCTACTGTAACAGCCACAGCCCCTCCAGAAACCCCCACACTCACCCCACCCCCACCGTCATACGTTTGCACCTCCTTTCTGTAATCCCCACAACCCCTCCAGAAACTCCCACACTCACCCCACCCCCACCGTCATACGTTTGCACCTCCTTTCTGTAATCCCCACAGCCCCTCCAGAAACCCCCACACTCACCCCACCCCAACCGTCATACGTTTGCACCTCCTTTCTGTAATCCCCACAACCCCTCCAAACAAGACAATACTCACCCTACCCACTCAACCTCATCATATTTCGCTAGCACCTCCCTACTATAACCCCACACCCCACAACCCCACACTCATCCCCTCACGCCACATTACATTTGCAGACCCCTACTGTCTCCCACGGCAAGGGCTCATTGCTATTCCTTGGATGGCCACACCACTTTATGTCATTAGTCTCACTGCCCAATTAATTCACAAGACTGACTCTCTCTCTCTCTCTCTCTCTGTCTGTCTGTCTGTCTGTCTGTCTCTCTCTCTCTCTCTCCCTGCAGCCGCCCGACCACATAGCTTCCGGTGAAAGTCGTCTGGAGGCAGCACCTGAACATCCTGAGAGAGGGAAAGAGGGAGGAGGGAGGGAGTGAGGGAGGGTGGAGCAATACACCGTGGTATAATAATATAACCTACACCACCACCCTTGCAACATACATACACACTACCACAAACTTATATTAGCGCCCCCCCCCCCCCCCCAAACACACACACACACACACACACACACGCCTACATGCACGCTTATACACACACATAGACATACACACTCCAGTATAAACATACACACACATACAAGAAGTTATACGACATCCACTTCCAATATATAAATATAACAATTGATTTATTTCAAGCCGGCAGCTAATGAGGCTGAAAATAGACAGACTAAACCTAGATCTTATTCTAAGGGATCAACAGACTGATCCTGGCTGCTAACGTGAAAATCTACATACCCCCGAGGGAGTAGGACGTGGGCAGCAGACATTGTGGATCCCCCGAGACGGTCAGTCCAGACATAGCGCTCACTGCCAGGGAAAGTTTTTGAGATAACTTCACCTGCTGGCGAGTGGGATCGAACCCCTGACACCTGAACTAGAGCTCCCAATATAGTGACTAAGCGCGATCGGCCACCGTGTGTGTGTGTATTCATAATTGTATTCATAATTATAGTTTGACAGGAATTGAATTTTTGGCTCATATTGTCCCGCATCCTAGACATTATCATCAATGGCAATTACCCATCTCATTGCTCAAGGGAGATGGTAACTGCCGGCTAAGTCTCAGAAAACCTTCATCATCCTGAGCTAGATTTGAACCCTGGGCTGCTGGGTTGCAGGCAGGGACGATACCACTGAGCTAGCCGCGCGGCTGTGCGTGCGTGTGTGTGTTTGTCGCAGTGCAGTCATAACCAACAGACACTTTTGAAGTTATTCAGCAATTTTATAGTACAAGGAATTTCGCTAAGTAGCCTACAGAGAAAAAAAATATATATATATATATATATATATATATATATATATATATATATATATATATATATATATATGTATAATACATATACAGTATATATATATTGTTCCTATGTGAGTGAGGGAGACAAAAGGCAGAACTGCCTGTAGAGAGTGCCTTCCCCAGATTTGAAAGACTGACAGGGCCAAAATCAAGGGACGTTCGAGCTAAAATGCCTGGACACACGGAGTTTGAAGCCATTTAAGTCATAAGAAGAAGAAATGACTGATTCTGGGAGAGAGTTGCAGAGCTCAGCAGTTGAATAGAAGAAAGTCTGAGAATAGCGTTTCACTTGTGGGTTGGAGAGTTGCACAGAGTAGGGGAGGGATTGTGTTGCAAGGCGGGTACTACGTACCCTACGTAGAGAAGGTGGTATACACTGGGAAATATCCGAGGAACACTGATTATTGTAGTAGCGATAGAATAGCGAGAGAGATGCAACATTGCGGTGAAGAGAGAGAGATTGCAGAGAGTTGGTGAGTGGACGGGAGTTAATGATACGAAAGGCTTTCCTTTCTAATTTGTCTAGGAGTGCGGTGTGAGAGGATCCTCCCCACACATGTGAACAATACTCAATACAAGGACGCACTGTGCCCCTGTACAGAGCAAGAAGCTGAGCAGGGGTTAAAGAACCCCTTGAGGCAGTTGAGCACACCCAGCTTCTGGGAGGCTGCCTTAGCAAGACTGGTAATATGGTCCTTCCAAGTGAGAGCAGAAGAAAAAGAGACACCGAGAACATTGAGAGAAGATGAAGGATTGACTGTACAATATTACCTGCGGAGTGTGTCGACTGTTATATTAACAATACAACACGACTTAATTGGGAACTGTACATGAACTTCTGAAAACAACTGTGCAACATTGCCAGTGGAGTGTGTCGGTCGGGCGTGCTTCCACCGCGTCCTGGGTTGCGTCTCTCTCTCAACATTTGCGGAACAAGGCTGGGAAAAAAGCGAGGGGCCTTTTATTTCCCCAAAAGATAAGTCACGGAGAGTTGTAAAACACCTGTCATAACTCACCACGTAATCTAACTTTTACACGCCCGCGCCCTCTACCCGCCCTTTTTGTTATTAGCAGGCGTTGGGGGGGGGGGGGAGAGGGGCGGTGATGTGTGGGGAGGGAGGGAGGGGGCGGTGATGTGTAGGGAGGGAGGGAGGTGGCGGTGATGTGTAGGGAGGGGGCGGTGATGTGTAGGGAGGGGGCGGTGGTGTGTGGGGAGGGAGGGAGGGGACGGTGATGTGTAGGGAGGGAGGGAGGGGGCGGTGATGTGTAGGGAGGGGGCGGCGATGTGTGGGGAGGGGGCACCATTGAACTGAGAGTTATTTTGAACATATATAAACACAAAATAAATGGCGAAGGTATATAAATACATAAATATGTGTAAATACAGTGCTGTGTATACAGAAATATATAAATAAGTAAATAATTAGATTTATTTTTTGGATGACCTCGATATATTCAATATGTGTGTGTTTTTTGTTTTTTTCACCTGACGAGATACTGACTTATTCCCATATTAGTTACTCAGTGATTGCAATGTCTTTTATATAGCCAAATATGGTGTTAACTAGGAAAAGTCGGTATTAGTGTGATGCAGAAACAAAATAAGTTTATTATTTGTCCATCTATTGTTGAGAAATATGGTGATAATGGTGTAAACTTTTGGACAGGTTTAAAAAAATCGACAATAGTTTGTTTCCCTATGCTAGGTTGCGATGGGAATTTGAAAATTAATTTGATATATTAATTGTGATTAAATTAAAAATACTCATATAGTGCCAACAGTTATCAGACACTAGCACATTATTCATTGTGAACCATTTCACTCAGATGAAACCAGTGTTTGTTTCATCCTATCTACCTCCAGATACCTTCCTTTAACTTATGTAAGATTAGTGTTAGAGGGTCAATTGATCCCTTCGACTCCGAGAGGTCCTTCGTAAGCTGAGAAACTTCATCTACCAGTAGTATTAATATAGCAAAAACAAAATCGCCCAGTCATTGAAGGGGTTAATATCAGTGTATATCCATTACTTCCAATAAGGGTAGGAATCCCAAAAGAGGGTTCTAATGCACGATTGGTAAAACATCTTCATAGGTTTAAGGTCCCAACCACCAGGAAGGTAGACACACACACATTTAGTAGTAAATTTTTTTTTTTTTTTTTTTTTAAGCAATATGAGACTAGAAGAGGCAGTGCACAACCTCTCTTCTGACAGGACTATCCCACCAGTGAATGTCATCAATTGTCCAGTGCCTATACGACGGGTCGTTTACAAGAGTATCGCAAATTTTATTCAAGATAGAACATATTGGGGCCCCTGAATTCAGACATCACTTAAATAGTGAAACGGACAAACAAATAATGATGAAAAATATTGCCTGTGTCGCGCTAAATACATAAGCTAAGATAATATTATGAGAAAACGACTGCGTCTGCTTAATACTGTCCGTGGGGAGATAGAGAAAGATCTTAGGTTGTTGTTGTTGTTGTTGTTCCCCAAGCTGCCTGGCCGAACAGCTTAGGTATTAACCCATACTGTACCAGGGACGTCATTTTCATCATATGCTGGCAACTATTAGACAATTGTATTCAGCTTAGGAAGGACCTCTAGCAATAATAAGGCTTCAGACTATCTCAACCAACCCTTTTAACTACCACATATCCTTCCTAAGTTGCATAATGTCGCCTAAATATAGCTAGAATATAATATAACACACGTCGCTGGTACTCAAAGGGTTAAGTTAAGAGTGGATAATGTTAGGGGATAGAAATTGGTCATGTGTGATGTAGGCAGGTATAAGGAGTAAATATGGTTGGCGAACATGGATCGTAAGTGACCGTGATTGGATATTGGGAGTTATATCGCACTTGGACCCACTACATTAAGTTAAGCTAGGTCAGGTTGGGTTAAGTTAGGCTAAATTAAGTTAGGTTGAGTTAAGCTAAGTTAGACCAAAACCGCGAAAATCCCCGGCCAACTCCGCTACTTCGCCCGAGTCCTGCATTTGGTTTGACACCGGGAAGAGCGATGGTGTGATATCCCCTTTAAACCGGTATCACACGAGCGCTTTTTCCCTCAACATTTATCCGCAACACTGGTCTGGCAGCTTATGAGGTCAACATTTTATATATTTCGGTTACCTAAATTCATCTATCATCAGTCTAGTTTCCGAGACCATTGCAAAATATTCCAGAAATATTGCCAGAATTGTTTTGATTATCGAATGTTGACTATAAAAGCTCTCGTGTGATACTGGCTTTACCTCCGTGGCCGTCCGTCTGTCTGGCTGTCACCCTTGAGCCTTGTACAAGCATCTGTTAGGCATGTATGGCCGGGCAGCCTCATCCCACCTGCAGCAGCCTCCCTGTAACCCGAGTCTGGACAGTATCAATGTGCAATATGATCACCCCACATTGTAAATAAGGCCGGGAGGGGAGCCAGACGCGTTAGTTAGGGGAGATTTTTTGTTAGACGCGTTAGTTAGGGTGGTGTTTTTGTTAGACGCGTTAGTTAGGGTGGTGTTTTTGTTAGACGCGTTAGTTAGGGTGGTGTTTTTGTTAGACGCGTTAGTTAGGGTGGTGTTTTTGTTAGACGCGTTAGTTAGGGTGGTGTTTTTGTTAGACACGTTAGTTAGGGTGGTGTTTTTGTTAGACACGTTAGTTAGGGTGGTGTTTTTGTTAGACGCGTTAGTTAGGGTGGTGTTTTTGTTAGACGCGTTAGTTAGGGTGGTTAGGGTGGTGTTTGTTTTGTTAGACACGTTAGTTAGGGTGGTGTTTTTGTTAGACGCGTTAGTTAGGGTGGTGTTTTTGTTAGACGCGTTAGTTAGGAGAGATTTTTTGTTAGACGCGTTACTTAGGGTGGCTTTTATTTTGTTAGACGCGTTAGTTAGGGTGGCGGTTTTGTTAGACGCGTTAGTTAGGGAGGATTTTTTGTTAGACGCGTTACTTAGGGTGGGGTTTTTTTTTTGTTAGACGTGTTAGTTAGGGTGTTATTTATATATTTTTTGTTTATTTTAGTTTTTGTTAGACGCATTAGTTAGGGTTGCTTTTTTGTTAGACAAGTTAGTTTGGGTGGCTTTTTTTGTTAGACACGTTACTTAGGGTGACTTTTTGTTAGACGCGTTGATCCATTACACTTCGACTCCCTTTTATGTTGAAAAATAAGCTCTGACGGTAGCTAAAAGTTAATGCACAAATATATTCGAGCAAGATCAGGTCCGGATGTAAACAAAGGGGAAAGGTGCAAGACAAACTAAAGGGGGATGGTTCACTTTTTGGGCGATTTGTGCATGTATTCATTATGTTTCTAGTTTCCTCCCTAGACCTCCATCAAATTAAAACAAAAACATTCATTAGATCCCCCTTCTAGATTAATTTGTACATTTTTCGGTAGAAAAATGTCCTGGCCGAAGGCCGATTCTTCCAATATTACAGGCTCACTATCGTTCGCCAGGGAAAAAATCGACACCTAAATAGCACGAAAGGTCTAAATATTGACGAAGAAATGGGGCGAAAGGTCTTAAAATCGATTAACTACTGGGGCAAATATCTTAACATGTGAAAACTAATGGGGCTAAACATGAGGGAGAAAGTGGTCCAGGAAACCGGCCCATCCCCCCTTAAATTAATTGACTTGATACCTGACTCTCAAAATTAATTGACTTGATACCTGACTCTCAAAAAGCAGTCATACAGTATGTGCTTCTTTATCAGATATAACAATATCATTATTCCGACCACGCTTGGTTACATGCAACAGTCTGCAACTTGATAGCCTATCCATTCTGTAATTCATATATTAGCACAGTAATTCTATCTACATTTCTTATTGGAATGCTAAGATATCAAATAACTTAAGCTTCGTTCTGAATCATCAATTGAGCTGAGCTAAATGATAATTATAAGTTCTTCAAGTGTTCATAAATGGTCTCCAAAAGTCTGTTTAACTCTCAATCAGAAGACGCCCATGTATGTCTTATCCTGGCTACTTCCAGCCGATTCATTTTAATTTCAAGAATCATCTGTTAATACTAGAAGTTTAATTGATATTATATTATGTCCTTCTTTACCTTTCTAAAATTATCTGACAGTAGCATACAGTATATACAGCAAATAAATGGTCCTCTGATTGAAAGGGTTAAATAGCCCTTGCAAATTTGCATTGACTTTATCTGCGTTTCCCTTCGAATCCCTTCTAATACACCTACCCAATCATCGCTAATGGCCTGTTCATTGGTTCATTCAAAAGGTTCTCTAACTATATAAGTAATGCATACAATAACTAAAACGTTGCTCCATGTTCCCTTTAAACTCCTCTAAGCTGTTATCGTTAAATCCCCCTGCAACGTTCCCTTTAAACGGCAGCCAACCAACCCCAACACAAGAGAGACAGGTAGGGCGGCGGTGTGGCCGGTTAATTGGTCAGCGTGTTCGGGGGTACCGGGCAACTCATCTGATGTGTCTGCAGTCTACATCATCTAGGGAGAGGGGGAGGAAGGGGCACTTATCTGTCTACCTGTACCTACCTACCGACCTGTCTACCTGTACCTACCTACCTACCTTCACCTATCTGTCTACCTGTACCTACCTACCTCCCTACCTACCTACCTACCTTCTCTTGCCTAATCTTATGCCCTGGGTCTTTGTAAGTAACAGCTACCCACCAGCCAAAACATAGCTTGGAGATAAACGACACACACTGTGTAGGTGCACATACATAGCTACATATACTAGCCCACACAATTTTTTATTATTATTTATTATTATTATTACTTACAGTAATCCTCATAAATTTGTTCCCCATATATTATACACTTCAATAAATCCATCACAACTTTATTTGATTGCACACACACACACACACACACATCAATCCTCATACATTTCCCCCATTTATTATACAGCTAAATATATGCATTGCGACAGTATTTGATTACACACACACACACACACACACACACACACACACACACACACATAGCAATCCTCATACATTTTCCCCCATTTATTATACACATTATTATATCCATCGCGATATTACTAGCCCACACACACACACACGCACACACACACACACTTGGGGGTTGCGATAGCACAGTGGATAGCGTCATGGACTGCAGACCAAAAGGACCTTAGGTCGAGTCAACGCCAAACGTCAGAGGTTTTTCTGAGATGAGATGATCGTTCCTGCTGTTCTACAAGTATCCTGGCTACACCGACACGTCAAGAAAATATCCCCTATATTGTCACCATTTCATAGCATAGAAGATGCCCGACCATATTCGAAGATGCTGTGAACGACCGTATATCTGTGGATAGCTGTTCTTTCCAACTTATGTGACGTGTATAAATAAGGCGTCGCCATCTAGTGTGGTAGAAAGGAAGCAACCAACACCTTGAAACTCCTATGTAACCATCTCATCTAGTGCGACACATGAAGCACTCAACATCTCGAAGCTTCAATCAATGATTTCGGGGCCTCGTAAGAGTTACAGGCTACTGAACAGCCTACAGTCCCGAGGTTGAGACATAGACAGATAAGCAAACACATATTGACACACAAACATACCATTATAGACATCGAGATAATGGCTTCTAATTTATTGTCATATAGTAATACGATATAGATATTGTACTGTAGGTATGCACTGACATCTACGGTAATACTGTGCTCAGGTGGTACAGTTCCCTGCACTTCCACCTTTACTTAGGAAGGTATTGTTATAGAATATCTAGCCAGCTTGATTTCGCTGAAGCCATTTAATTTGACAACACAGTACCAACAAACACAGTTACATCAGATCCATATTCTTCTGCATCAATGACAAGCCCCACACTTCTAAAATACACCAACAACTTAGTAACCTGTATACTGAAAGGTGGAAGTGCAGAGAACTGTAGCCTACCACAGACAGATTTGGGACCTCAATAGTTTTGTGTCTCATTTCTTCACAATACCGATCAGATATTTGACAAAATTATAGTCTATATTTCGAGAGACAGAAACGAGCGAGGTACGTGGAGAGTAAGAGGGTGGTGAAGAGAGTAGTGAAGGAAAGTAAGAGAAGAGTAGATGAGGAATTTGGAAGGAATCTGAGTGTAAAATGGAGGGAGAGTAAGAAACTGTTCTGGAAAGAAGTCAAGAAAGTAATGTAAGGAATGAAGAGCCAGCAAACATAGCTGGATATGGTATGGGAGGGAGAAGAAGAGAAGTAGTGGAGGAGGAGGTGGGGATCAGGAGGTCAGAAGTGTGGGAAGCCATGAAAAGAGTGAAGTTGGGGAAAGCACCAGGAACAGATGGAGTGTGTGGGGAAATGTTGAGGTATGGTGGTGAAATAGTGATAGAATGGGTTTGGAAAATGTGCAAACTAGCATGGGAGAAGGGGAGACCCGAAGACTGGCATAATAGTCCCCCTATATAAGGGGAAAGAGGAGTGTGTGGTAACCACCGAGGAATATGTCTTCTAAGCGTAGTAGGGAAGGTATACAGTAGGGTAGTGATTGAGAGAGTGAGAATGAGAACGGAAAAATGGATAGGCGACGAGCAGGGAGGTTTTAGGAAGGGAAGAGGATGTGTAGATCAGATTTTTACCCTGAATTGTGTTGTGGAGAAATATCTGGAGAAGAAACAAAAGGTGTATGTTGCCTTTATGGACTTGGAGAAGGCCTACAGTATGACAGAGTGGATAGAGAAGGTTTCTGGAAAGTACTTAGAATATACGGAGTAGAGGGCAAGTTGCTGAAAGCAGTGAAGTGCATGTATGAGGGTGCAAAGGCGGCAGTACGTGTGGAGAGTGAGCAGAGCGAGTTCTTTGACCTGAATGTTGGTTTGAAACAGGGGTGTGTGATGTCCCTGTGGTTGTTTACTGTATATATGGATGGAGTCATGAAAGAAATACTATCAAGAGCAGTGGATGTTGGTGTATTGCTGAAAAGGGAGGGAATTGAGTGGAAGCTACCTATACTGCTGTTTGCGGATGATACAGTTCTGATGAGTGATAATGAATGGGAGTTGCAGGGTCTGGTGAATGAGTTTAGAACAGTGTGCGAAAAACGGAATTTGAAGGTAAATGCGGGGAAGAGCAAGGTTATGGTCTTCGAAAGGGGTGAAGTCACAGAGTGTGAGGTGAAGCTGAACGGTCAGGCTATGGAGATCGTCAACTCTTTTAAGTATCTGGGCA
Organism: Paralithodes platypus; assembly: GCA_032716605.1. Classification (NCBI taxonomy): domain Eukaryota; kingdom Metazoa; phylum Arthropoda; class Malacostraca; order Decapoda; family Lithodidae; genus Paralithodes; species Paralithodes platypus. The sequence continues at coordinate 61,410,066 of CM064572.1, forward strand.
GTGTGTCGAGTAAAGATGGGACTATGGATGAAGAAGTGCGGGAGAGGGTACAACAGGAGAAGAGGGTTGTAGGAACGCTAAAAGCAGTAACAAGAAATAGGGTGGTCAGTATGGAAGTGAAGAAGTCCTTGCATGACAGTGTGGTAATCCCGACACTGACTTACGGAAGCGAAGCATAGGACGTTGGTTGAGACTCAGACCAAGAGTGAGAGCAGTGGAAATGAATTACTTAAGGAGTGCGTGCGGAGTTACATGGAGGGATAGACAGACTAATGAGGAAGTAAGAAGGAGGTGTGGTGTGGAGGTAGATGTGCTGGAAAGTGTGAAAAGGAACAACTTGAGATGGTTCGGCCATATGGAACGTATGGAAAGCGAGAGAATGACTAAGAGGGTGTACGAGAGCGAGGTGGAGGGACAGAGAGGGAGAGGTAGACCGAATGAGAGGTGGAAGGATGGAGTGAGGAAGTACATGAACGAAGGCGGTGCTGGTTGGGGGGAGGGGCGTCGACTGACTGGGGACAGAGGTGCATGGGGGCGGTTCGTTCGTGGCCACCCCTTCGGGGATCACGGCATCAGGCAATGGATAGATAGTCTATAGTTTCACCTGATGGAATATGTAGTCTGTTAGCAGCTGATGTTTCGTCATATAAAGGGAAATATAAGAAACTGCTGTGTCTACATCATAGTTGTATCAAATGTTCTCAGTTAACAAATATTTGGCCATAATAACTGTGGAATAACTTAATAATCCAGATGAGGTCACAGCAATTTACTGTCCGCTGATAACAAACATAATATACTGTAGATGCTTCAAACGATTGTAGTGCCACAATTTATAACAATACCAATCAATACGTTCTATAAAATCTGATAGCATCATTGTCTGTTATGGGATCTCAGAATTATTAGGTTCGTGGTGTTCGTCAATCACCAATCAATCACTTGTATCAAACTACTGCTTGTGACCACTCCTATTCGCTTGTGACCACACCTATTCTTCCCCAACAGCCATCAGTCAGATCCACCAAGTCTCCCGCCCACCTTCTCAATACTCCCTCTAATGGTGGAGGTGTGGCCGAGTAGATAAGGCTCTGTACAGGTAACTCTTGATTTCGAAAGTTCGACTGCAGTGAATCCAATATAGATATTAATGGCATTCAATGTATACTAGACATAATTGAAGTGCTCTTCCATAACATCGCCGACAAGCCACAACATAACCTTTCTTTTGCTAATGCACTGAATTATAGATTTTGAAAGTTAACCCATACAGTACCAGGGACGTCCCTTTTATCATATGCTGGCAACTACTAGACGATTATATTCAGCTTAGGAAGGACCTCTAGCAATAATAACGCTTTAAACTATCCCAACCAACCTTTTTAAACTACCACAGATCCTTCCTAAGCTGCCTAATATTGTCTAAATATAGCTAGAATGCAATACAACACACGTCGCTGGTACTCAAAGGGTTAAAAAAGGATATATTCATACACTATCAGATACAATATGGGACATACAGTACAGTGTGTGAACTATTAGTCCACATTATTTCTTGAAGCCTGACGACACCCACCTGTGAAGCCTGACGACACCCATTTGTGAAGCCTGACGACACCCACCTGTGAAGCCTGACGACACCCACCTGTGAAGCCTGATGACACCCACCTGTGAAGCCTGACGACACCCACCTGTGAAGCCTGACGACACCCACCTGTGAAGCCTTCGAATATGTCTCCTATCAGTTTTTCATAGCACAATCCAACTCAATGTATTACGTCTCATCACCCGCTTGCTATAAACGAAACCCTGCACAACACCGATTTAAGGGGGAGGCAGACCGTTTTTCTGGACCCCCTACTCCCTAATGTTTAGCCCCACTAGTTTTGAGATTATAGGACGTTCGGTCCATTAGTTTGGCGATTTTAACACCTTTCGCCCCATTTCGTTGTTAATTTTAAGACCTTTCAAGCCATTTAGGTGTCGATGTTTTCCTGGCGAGCGATAACGAGACTGCAATTTTAAGAGGAACCGGCCTTCGGCCGTGACATTTTTCTACCGAAAAGTGTACACATTTATCTTGAAGGTGGGCTTAGGGGATGTTTTTCTAAGCTTGATGGAGGTCTAGGGAGGAAACTAAACAAATATATAAATACATTAATTAATAGACCAAACAAATTGTCAGTCTCCCCTTAATTCTTACATAATACCTGTCAGTCAATCCAGTCTTTCTACGTGTTTTACCGACGCTCCGCTAGATTAATTTACCAGCATGTCAATCTAATCCACCCACCCTCCGCGTACCTACAGCATTATTTGAAACCGTTCCTTACATCGAAATGGTGTTAATTACGGTAGAGTAGTCGATATAAATACTAAGAACTACAAGAACTACAAACTGCAGGTGCTCATATTTTTGGGCAATAGTAGGTAGTGACGTTAAGTAATTTTGTTAGCTGTGGCTTTCAAATCCAAAAATCGATTGTTCGAATCCCAATGGAAGTAAACAATGCCTCATTAGTATATGTACATTATATATCTCTGCCTACCTACTTATATATCTAAATATATTTCTTACAAAAAACAAACAAGATATATAACACAGAATACAACACAACACAACACAAAATAGCAATACACTACACTACACGAACACAATACAACATAGCAATACACAAACTACACTACACTACACTACACCTAGGCTACATCCCCACAATAACCCCACCTCCCACTAGACCCCCTAATGTCAACAGAGAACGATCAACCGTAACACCCTCGGGACTCAGCCGTCAAGACCAGCCTCTAAGTCGGGGGTTGTCCATCTTACGTAAACAAATAAACCAAATAAAAACAATATATGGATATGCCCAACCCCCCTTAATTGTGAACACGAGAGGAGCAGCCTTGACGCCCCAAAAATTCTGGGGTTGTCCATCTTACGTCTACCTAAAGGCCGCTAACCTGCGCTAATAGCTCTGTCAAACCCGAGTGCCCCCAAAATACGCCCGAAAAAGAAACTGGACCCACTAAATAAGGAGGGGACAAAGATCGTGACGCCCTCGGTGCAATTATTAAACCACGCCGCCTGATCTTGACCGCTGACATCTGGTAGGCGATGCGCTCAAAAAAGGCCACACACCTGAACGGCCACACTCCTAAGCGGCCACAACCACAAAGGCTACATCCCTAATGCTCACATAATTCTAACCAAACCATAATGTAATCTTTGCTATCCTAACTAAACCTATACAATCTAACTTTAACAAAGACTAACCAAACCTCCGGTAACCTGATTTTACCCCAAGGCCGTTCAGGATTGTGGCCCTTTTAGTCTGTAGCCGCTATTGTAATGGCCGTTCTGGTTGTGGCTGGTTAGCAGTGTGACCGTCTTGACCTGCTTCCGGCCAGACAGGATAGGGTATCACCAACGTGGAATTTAAAGAACGGGCCTGGACACAAGCCACCCTTCCTGTCCGCCTCGGGGGCTTGGGCATACGGAGAGCCTCGGATATTGCCTCCCCAGCCTTTATCTCTTCCCTCATCGCGACCAACGACCTCGTATTGTCCATCCTTTATTCTAAACCCGGAATGACACTTAATGGGGACGTAACAGCAGCGATTAACACCTGGAAGGGAAGTACAGGAGTAGAGGAGGAGCCTCAGGGTACCTCCAGGAGCAAGCAGAAAGCGTGGGGTACCATCTCGGCGAAGAAAACTCAAGAAAATCTCCTAACCAATGCAGACCAGGTTGCAAAAGCACGCCTCCAGGCAGCCGCCCGTTCGGAGAGTGGCTTGTGGTTACACGCCATCCCCATCCCACCTCTTGGAACTCACTTGGATGCTGAAGCGCTCCGGGTCGCCATCGCGCTCAGAGTGGGTGCGGCAGTTTGTCACCCACACACTTGCAAGTGTGATGGGAGGATGGATGCTCAAGGTCACCATGCCTTGTCATGTAATTACAACGCAGGCCGCCTGCCAAGACACTCTGCACTAAATAATGTCATAAAACGGGCCCTGCAGAGTGCTAACTGTGCATCAATCCTCGAACCACATGGACTTCACAGAGAAGACGGCAAACGGCCAGATGGGATGACCACTTTCCCTTACAAGAATGGCCGGTGCCTCGTGTGGGATGCCACATGTGTTGACACTTTCTCCACAACCAACGCCGCCAGAAACGCCGACGAAGCAGGTGAAGCCGCCCGGATAGCAGAAAATAAAAAAGCGAGAAAAATATCAAGCCATCGCCAGAATTCATCAGTTCGAGCCCCTGGCATTCGAAACTTCAGGAGTCTTCGGCCCCACCACCCTTAAGATGGTGAATGAAATAGGCCGTAAAATCAGAGAAGTTTCAGGAGAACCCCGGGAAACCCTCTGGCTCAAGCAAAGACTAGGGATGGCTATCCTCCGGGGCAATGCCACCAGTGTCATGAGCTCAGTTCGACAGGACTGAGTCATGCCACTGCGTGAGGCCCCGGCAGGAGTGGTGTATCCGTAGTCTTTCCACAGTAGGGTAAAACAAAACATAAACCTTATTTGTATGTAACATGTGTGATGCACATTAATAAAAGGGGATGTGTCGGATGGTTGAAAGCCACAGTTGCTCGCGCGTTTGGGGCTAGCAACACGTATTATGAAAAACATGCATCCTCCTTCATTCACTGTCCCCCCCCTTCACTCACTCAACCCCACAATTTGCCGGAGGATAACAGGTTTTTCACAATACGTAGACGGAGGTCTTTTTAAAAAAAAAAAAAAAGGATAGGGTAGGCTAGAGGAGCTTCAGTAAACAGGATAATGACAATTTGATATTTGGACGCTATTTTGTTTCATATTCGGGTTGTATTCTGTCCCGCGCCATTGTTTATGTGGTATATACTGTACACACCTCTTTGTATATGATTACCTTTTAATTTTTTGCTATCTAACTAATTTGACTATAATGAGTGTTGGAAAATAGGAGAATCTGAACCATAATGGCAGCCAATAACCTGCCTCCCGGGACCCTCTATGCCACCATAATGGCAGCCAATAACCTGCCTCCCGGGACCCTCTATGTCACCATAATGGCAGCCAATAACCTGCCTCCCGGGACCCTCTATGTCACCATAATGGCAGCCAATAACCTGCCTCCCGGGACCCTCTATGTCACCATAATGGCAGCCAATAACCTGCCTCCAATGGACCCTCTATGTCACCATAAATACGCACACGTATAAAATATAACTGCTGTCTGAATTATTCAACTTCCGGAAAATACATAGAATGCCAATAAGACTAGAGGCCTCTAGTTTATATGCATGCCAACAGACGACACTAGGCACCCCATACACACACACACACACATACTGTATATATGACATACACACACACACACACACATACTGTATATATGACATCAGCTAGTTAGATTGATTACAACAGTACTGTATTTCTTGAGTTTGCAAAACCACTTTTGCATCGAAATTCTTGTTACGCTTAATGCTTCAAAAACCCAATTTCCCCATCTGTCTACTCGTCACAATTTTCCACACGACTAGTCCTTATTCTTCAACAATACACAAATCCACCCCTCTTCTACTCTCAATATCCTTGGTGTCTTTTTTTTCTTCTAACCTTTCCTGGAGAAACCATATCACCACTCTTGCTAAAACGGCTTCACATAGCTTGGGTGTGCTCAACCGTCTCCTTGGGTTCTCCACCCCCGAACATCTTCTTGCTTTGTATAGGGCCACCGTGTTCACATGTGTGGGGAGGTTCCGCACTTCTCGAAAGAGTAGAGTCCAAAGCATTCCATCTTATCAACCTACAACCTCTTACTAATTCCCTACAATCTCTTTCTACTAGCCGCAATGTTGCATCTCTTTCACTCTTCTATTGCTATTACAACAATCAGTGTTCTTCAAAGCTCTCTCAGTGTATAGCCTCTCCCTTACGGAGAGTGGATAACACCCGTCTGTCAACACAAACCCACCCCTATTCTGTACAGCTCTCCAACCCAAGATATATATTTTTTTTCGGTTTTCTTCTACTCAATAAGCAAACTCTGTAACTCTCTCCCTCAATCAATCTTTCCTTCATGCTACGACTTCAGATTTCTTTAAACTGTGTGTGTGTTCAGTCATGTTGACCCCAACGTAACTCGAATTTGGCTCTCTGTCACTCTATTGGCTTTGGGGGAGACACTCTTAACAGGAAACTTGTCTTTTGTATCCTTCATACACATAGAAAAAACAAAAACAAAATGAATACGGTACCTTATTTACTCCATCACAGTGACCATACAATACATTGTTATACTGTATATTCCAGTGTTGAAATATAACACATTTGGACACATAATACTTACGGTAGGTTCTTAGCCGGGTACAATATTGGCACATTAAACTCAATATTGGCACATTAAACTCAATTATACCGTACATTATTCAGGAGAAATACTTGAAAAGACTTAATGACTATATTTACCGCCCCACAGAGGTACGTTTCCTATGTGCATGAAGGAGACAAAAGGCAAAGCTGCCTATAACAAGTGTCTCCCCTCCCTCCACACACACAAGGTTGAAAGAGTGATAAAACGCCAAAATCTAGGTGAGTTAGAGGTAATTTAGATGTTATGGAAAGAAGTGTGGTGCTTGCTAACTGTAATGCAATGAATAGGTGTTTGAGAGAGCTGGATTACTCTCTGTGTAGGAGAGACACAAACAGTGGGGGAAGCCAGGCAAATGAAAGAGGAGTTCCAGCAACTCCTTATCATATACCTATGTGGGTTCCATGTCATCTCAACCAGTAGACCATTTCAACCAGTAGCTCTCAACCATTGCAAAATTAACCCAGACCAACCAAACCAGTGCCAAAATATAGTACTAACCTAACCTAACCGTATTGGTTGATTTGGTACTGGTTGAGAGCTACTGGTTGAAATGGTCTACTGGTTGAGATGACCGGTCACCGCCTATGTGGCCTCCCTTGGGTACTGCCCGGCTCGATTGGTGCCTACAATCTATGTGGCCTCCCTTGGGTACTGCCCGGCTCGATTGGTGCCTACAATCTATGTGGCCTCCCTTGGGTACTGCCCGGCTCGATTGGTGCCTACAATCTATGTGGCCTCCCTTGGGTACTGCCCGGCTCGATTGGTGCCTACAATCTATGTGGCCTCCCTTGGGTACTGCCCGGCTCGATTGGTGCCTACAATCTATGTGGCCTCCCTTGGGTACTGCCCGGCTCGATTGGTGCCTACAATCTATGTGGCCTCCCTTGGGTACTGCCCGGCTCGATTGGTGCCTACAATCTATGTGGCCTCCCTTGGGTACTGCCCGGCTCGATTGGTGCCTACAATCTATGTGGCCTCCCTTGGGTACTGCCCGGCTCGATTGGTGCCTACAATCTATGTGGCCTCCCTTGGGTACTGCCCGGCTCGATTGGTGCCTACAATCTATGTGGCCTCCCTTGGGTACTGCCCGGCTCGATTGGTGCCTACAATCTATGTGGCCTCCCTTGGGTACTGCCCGGCTCGATTGGTGCCTACAATCTATGTGGCCTCCCTTGGGTACTGCCCGGCTCGATTGGTGCCTACAATCTATGTGGCCTCCCTTGGGTTACTGCCCGGCTCGATTGGTGCCTACAATCTATGTGGCCTCCCTTGGGTACTGCCCGGCTCGATTGGTGCCTACAATCTATGTGGCCTCCCTTGGGTACTGCCCGGCTCGATTGGTGCCTACAATCTATGTGGCCATCCTTGGGTACTGCCCGGCTCGATTGGTGCCTACAATCTATGTGGCCTCCCTTGGGTACTGCCCGGCTCGATTGGTGCCTACAATCTATGTGGCCTCCCTTGGGTACTGCCCGGCTCGATTGGTGCCTACAATCTATGTGCCTCCCTTGGGTACTGCCCGGCTCGATTGGTGCCTACAATCTATGTGGCCTCCCTTGGGTACTGCCCGGCTCGATTGGTGCCTACAATCTATGTGGCCTCCCTTGGGTACTGCCCGGCTCGATTGGTGCCTACAATCTATGTGGCCTCCCTTGGGTACTGCCCGGCTCGATTGGTGCCTACAATCTCCCCAATGCGGACAGACAATAATACAGTTCGATACAATAATATGTTTTTGATAAAATGAGTCAGTTACAATTGGGCAAAATAAATATCAGTGTCTTGGTCATGTGCAACATGGGCCTGTTTTACTAATCATTACATCAATATATACAATACAGTTTCTTTAGATAATATTCCAAGATATACCTCGTTCATAGAAAAACGTGACAATTTGCACACAAACACACACAAAGAGAGAGAGAGAGAGAGAGAGAGGATGTGGTGGCCTGGGGGAGAAAGGGAAGGAGGAAAAGTAGTTGCCAAGTACTCCCTCTCCCCAGCCTTACGTAAGCCAGTACTCCTCCCTGCACCACCGTCAAAACAAGAAATGAAAGAAAGAAGCCAGCAAAATTTCAGCTAGCTAGTCCCAATCATTCCTCCAATGCCCTAGCAGCCTCTCCACAGTCCCTTTAAAAAAAAAATATATACCCCTCCAAAAATACCCCAGATCCTAATTTGGGAAAAGGTTAGGGGCAATGTTTGTGTTGGTGGGATAGAAAGCGGAGAGGACGTGTTGGCATCAGGGTGTTCGCTCGGCTAAACACGCCTTGCCGACACTATCCCCCCCCCCCCCCACCACCACCTCTCCCTCCTCCTTCTCCATCCCTCCCCGACCCCCCTCCTAATATGCAGAATGAATGGCGAGCTTAGCATCGCAGAAGAGAGAGAGAGGGGGGAGGGTTGCAAAGAGAGAGAGAGAGAGAGAGAGAAGATGAGCAAGAGATGCACAGTACAGTATTGCCATGCTAAATATTACTCTATCTAATGGTGAGTAGCTGCATGGTTGGTGTCATAATTAATTCCATATGCTTAGTATAGATAGAGACACAACATATAATACACGAAGTTATTAATATCGTTGCATATTATTATTATTTTCTTAAGATATACGTCGCACATACACTCGCACAGTACCAAGCATAGGGTGAGGTAAGCAGTATTAAGCATCTCAAAAGGGAAGTTTAGGGGGCACGATCATAAAGCTGAGAGAGAAAGAAATTTAATTTGAATTTGAATTCAGGGTGGGAGGGATAGGGTGGCGGTGGTTGGGAGACAAGGGGCCTCTCAGGATAGGAGGGGGAAGGAAAGAAGAAGTAAGAGAAGGAGGAGGAAGAAGAGATGAAGGGGGAGAAGGTTGTAATGGAAGATAAGAAAAGGAAGGACAATAATGCAGAAGAAGAGGCAAAATTAAAGGCAAAAGAAGAAGAGTATGCAGTAGTGAGAGAGAGAGAAGGAGATAATTATAAGGGATTATAAGACTGGATGAAGTACTTGCAGTGAGAGAGAGAGAGAAGGGGGTAAGGGAATATAAGACTGGATGAAGTACTTGCAGTGAGAGAGAGAGAGAGAGAAGGGGGTAAGGGATTATAAGACTGGATGAAGTACTTGCAGTGAGAGAGAGAGAGAGAGAGAAGGGGGTAAGGGATTATAAGACTGGATGAAGTACTTGCAGTGAGAGAGAGAGAGAGAGAGAGAGAGAGAAGGGGGTAAGGGATTATAAGACTGGATGATAGATAATATGCGTGGGAGAGTATGAGAGAGAGGGTAGCGAAGGGTCATAAGCGGGAGTATAAGACTGGATGAAGGATAAGTGAGGAGAGAGAGAGAGTGAGGAGAGACGAGAGAGAGAGAGAAGGGGGTAAGGGATTATAAGACTGGATGAAGTACTTGCAGTGAGAGAGAGAGAGAGAGAAGGGGGTAAGGGATTATAAGACTGGATGAAGTACTTGCAGTGAGAGAGAGAGAGAGAGAGAGAGAGAAGGGGGTAAGGGATTATAAGACTGGATGAAGTACTTGCAGTGAGAGAGAGAGAGAGAGAGAGAAGGGGGTAAGGGATTATAAGACTGGATGAAGTACTTGCAGTGAGAGAGAGAGAGAGAGAGGGGGTGGACTATGGTGTATGTAAGGGTCTTAGGTTTTAGGTATAGTAAGGTTTATTGGTTAAGGGATTATAAGACTGGATGAAGTACTTGCAGTGAGAGAGAGAGAGAGAGAGAAGGGGGTAAGGGATTATAAGACTGGATGAAGTACTTGCAGTGAGAGGAGAGAGGAGAGAGCAGGGGTAAGGGATTATAAGACTGGATGAAGTACTTGCAGTGAGAGAGAGAGAGAGAGAGAGAGAGAGAGAGAGAGAGAGAGAGAGAGAGAGAGAGAGAGAGAGAGAGAGAGAGAGAAGGGGGGTAAAGGATTATAAGACTGGATGAAGTACTTGCAGTGAGAGAGAGTAAGATGAGGGGGGAGAGACCTCTCAACGGAAGGGGGGGATGTAATGATATTAGAGAGAGAGAGAGAGAGAGTAGTTTTGGTGGATAATGCTGTAGTTTGAAAATATGGTAGTATAAGTTTGCAAAAAATATCCAATTAATTAACTATTAGTATACCACTAATGCAAGCTGCCATTGTCGCAAATAATCGAAACTCGAATTTCAGTGACCCTGGTTTGATCCCAGACTGAAATACGTACAGTCTCTTTAAGAACATATGACGTAAGAGGCAATGAACAGAATATGGAAAGGTGGATCAAAAAGAAGAAACAATGACAGGGAGGAAAATGGTAGTGTAAAGAAGAAGGGAAAATATGGAACATTAAGAGAAATATGAAAGGAGGGACAAAGACAACAGATGAGAACAAAGATATAGAATAAGGAAGAGACAGGGATAGATAATGAGGAATATGGAAAGCAGAAGATAAATATAAAACTAGGGGAGAAGAAGAAGAAGGAGGATAAAGACTTAGCAGAAGCCTGATAACAGTAGGATTATGGTTGGAAAGTGCAAGGAACTGAGAATGAATGAAATAATGGAGGAGTAGGAGTAATAGAAGCAGGAGTAATAGTAGGAGGAGGAGTAATAGGAGGAGCAGGAGTAGTAGTAGTAATAGTAGGAGGAGGAGTAATAGGAGAAGCAGGAGTAGTAGTAGTAGTAGTAGTAGGAGGAGGAGTAATAGGAGAAGCAGGAGTAGTAGTAGTAGGAGGAGGAGGAGTAATAGGAGGAGCAGGAGTAGTAGTAGTAGGAGGAGGAGTAATAGGAGGAGCAGGAGTAGTAGTAGTAGTAGGAGGAGGAGGAGTAATAGGAGGAGCAGGAGTAGTAGTAGTAGTAGGAGGAGGAGTAATAGGAGGAGTAGTAGTAGTAGTAGGAGGAGTAATAGGAGCAGGAGTAGTAGTAATAGTAGGAGGAGGAGCAGGAGTAGTAGTAGGAGGAGGAGTAATAGGAGGAGCAGGAGTATTAGCAGAACGATGAGGAGGAGGAGGAGTATTAGAAGTAGGAGGAGGAATAACAGGAGTATTAGCAGAAGGAGGAGCAGGAGTAGTAGCAGTAGTAGAAATAGGAGCAGGAGTAGTAGAAGGAGGAGGAGGAGTAGGAGCAGGAGGAGGAGGAGGAGTAGGAGCAGGAGGAGGAGTAGGAGTAGGAGGAGGAGCAGGAGTAGTAGAAGGAGGAGCAGGAGTAGTAGAAGGAGGAGCAGGAGTAGTAGAAGGAGGAGCAGGAGTAGTAGAAGGAGGAGCAGGAGTAGTAGAAGGAGGAGCAGGAGTAGTAGAAGGAGGAGCAGGAGTAGTAGAAGGAGGAGCAGGAGTAGTAGAAGAAGGAGCAGGAGTAGTAGAAGGAGGAGCAGGAGTAGTAGAAGGAGGAGCAGGAGTAGTAGAAGGAGGAGCAGGAGTAGTAGAAGGAGGAGCAGGAGTAGTAGAAGGAGGAGCAGGAGTAGTAGAAGGAGGAGCAGGAGTAGTAGAAGGAGGAGCAGGAGTAGTAGCAGTAGTAGAAATAGGAGCAGGAGTAGTAGAAGGAGGAGGAGGAGTAGTAGTAGGAGGAGGAGCAGGAGTAGTAGAAGGAGGAGCAGGAGTAGTAGTAGGAGGAGCAGGAGTAGTAGAAGGAGGAGCAGGAGTAGTAGAAGGAGGAGCAGGAGTAGTAGAAGGAGGAGCAGGAGTAGTAGAAGGAGGAGCAGGAGTAGTAGAAGGAGGAGCAGGAGTAGTAGAAGGAGGAGCAGGAGTAGTAGAAGGAGGAGCAGGAGTAGTAGAAGGAGGAGCAGGAGTAGTAGAAGAAGGAGGAGCAGGAGTAGTAGAAGGAGGAGCAGGAGTAGTAGAAGGAGGAGCAGGAGTAGTAGAAGGAGGAGCAGGAGTAGTAGCAGTAGTAGAAATAGGAGCAGGAGTAGTAGAAGGAGGAGGAGGAGTAGTAGTAGGAGGAGGAGCAGGAGTAGTAGCAGTAGTAGAAATAGGAGCAGGAGTAGTAGAAGGAGGAGGAGGAGTAGTAGTAGGAGGAGGAGCAGGAGTAGTAGTAGGAGCAGGAGTAGTAGAAGGAGTAGCAGGAGTAGTAGGAGGAGGAGCAGGAGTAGTAGTAGGAGCAGGAGTAGTAGAAGGAGGAGCAGGAGGAGTAGTAGAAGGAGAAGCAGGAGTAGGAGAAGGAGGAAGAGAAAAATAAATGGTTATGATGAGGTTTATGATAATGAGGAGGAAGAAATGGCTATGAGGTGGGAGAGAAGGAGTAGGTTGCAGAGGATGGTAGAAGCGGATGGAAGGCAGACAAAGGATTGCTCTAGGTAATGGGAGTGAGGAAGATGAAGAGAAAGGGAAGGGATAGCTGTATACATTATAAGAACTTTATTAACATTAGCTAGGTTTTCTAGGGATGCAATAGTAAATTCGATGCAACCTCACCATTACGCAAAGTAAATATATTTAAAATGTTCGCTGTTTAAACACAAATACATTAAAGAACGGAAAGGAAAAATTATATTAATGAATAATAACCCGTTCGCCTGAATGATTGTGTTCTCCATTTAACAAAAACATTATAACAACTTAATTTATACGGTTCTAAATTGAAAGTTGGTGAACATTTTAAAATTGAGAATGTTCATCTACAAAAAAAGCAGAAATTGCACCTCAAAATGACAGAGATTGGCAAGTGTATGGGATACGATATGGATATGGAATATATACTACATCGAGGAGGAGTAATTATGAAAACATCCAAGCAGATACTCCAATTGAAACACAAATTAAATTAGACGGTGCAATATGCCAATGGAATGCATACAAGATTATCTACTCTCTTTTCACACTAAGCTACTCTACTGAAGAATAATTTAACATCTCTACGTGAAAGACAGCTTTGGGTAATGTAGAAATTGTATATAAAATGTCTCCACATATACAGAACTGTTGTATTTGTATAGCATTCCTTATTTCTTTAACAAAATTAACTTTCTATACTCAAGAATTTATGAGATTTCTTGCTCGAAAAAGCTTAAGTTCACAATATTCAAAGCAAGGTAGTTTGAGGTTCATTTTCAAAGTGAATTGATTGATTAAGGATATGCCATATATATATATATATATATATATATATATATATATATATATATATATATATATATATATATATATATATATATGTTTGTGTGTGTGTGTGTATTAATTATATCTCAGAAATACACGTCAGCTACTAATTGTGTTTATACTCTCAGCCGGGCTCGAACCACCGACAGTCATGACGAATGTCCATGCTTTAATCCACTACACCAAGATATGATAAAGAATAGCTAACCTTTTCCTATGTATATTAAGGAGGAGATATCCTATTTGGAGAAAGTATTGCAGTGCATACACATGTCGTAGGAGCCAGAGTCCAGAGTACCAGACAGGGATTTTTACAACTATCCCCACGCAACTTGGGTTGAAGTGATTTCCTTTAAATATCGCCCAGCCAATCTCACGAGCCCAGACCAGCTGAGAGTATAAAATCATTTAGTAGCCCACGTGTATTTGTGAGATATAATTAAACTCTTGTGTTTGTCTGGGCGAGAATTAAATGCAACCCTGGGACCGAGCTGGTTATATTATCTATGTTGGAGGTTAAGTATCAGCTGTCTAGGAAGTGGGTAGGTATAACAGTCTCAGGTGGAGGCAAATCTGGTGCCACACATGGAATAAAAGCTAATTTAGCGAGGATTGGAGCAGGAATTAGTAAGTCTGTTGAACACATCCAGACTAGCCAGTGAACTGGCCTTTGTATCGGTGCTGCATCCCGAGTGTCCTGCCCTGTCATCATCACTCCATCAAAATGTAATGATCTTGTAAGGACTTGTTTACCATTTTAGAGTAAAATTTATAACAAATCAAAACACGTATGCATTATTTGTCAAATTAGCATACTTTGAAGAGTAAACAAATCAGGATATTATTTTATGTGAGCTTTGAAGAGTAAAAAAATCAAGATACTATTTTATGTGAGCTTTGAAGAGTAAACAAATCAGGATATTATTTTATGTGAGCTTTGAAGAGTAAACAAATCAGGATATTATTTTATGTGAGCTTTGAAGAGTAAACAAATCAGGATATTATTTTATGTGAGCTTTGAAGAGTAAACAAATCAGGATATTATTTTATGTGAGCTTTGAAGAGTAAACAAATCAGGATATTATTTGATGTGAGCTTTGAAGAGTAAACAAATCAGGATATTATTTTATGTGAGCTTTGAAGAGTAAACAAATCAGGATATTATTTTATGTGAGCTTTGAAGAGTAAACAAATCAGGATATTATTTTATGTGAGCTTTGAAGAGTAAACAAATCAGGATATTATTTTATGTGAGCTTTGAAGAGTAAACAAATCAGGATATTATTTTATGTGAGCTTTGCTCTTCGACTCAAAAGTATTTTAGGATACATTTTCACTGTACTGTACTAATAGGCAGAATACAAGGGAGAGAAGGGTCCCTGTATCTAGAAAGGGTTAAATTTAGTTGCATAAACCTTTTCCCTCTTGGAATCTAGTAGCTGATAGTAATGCAGGAAAGCCTGAAAATATTGATAATGTCCTTTCTTAGTGTAATGTTTTCAGTCGGACGGTATCAACTCTTTCTTTATTGTATCTTACTCCAGACGAATGTACTCAGCTTAAGAAGGCCCTCAAAATATCATAAGGTAAAAGACTACCGAGTATTTCAATTAACTCTCTAAAGGTGGATTTACACAAGAGCTTTGTCCCGGGAATTTTTATCAGCAACTTTTTTGAGACGGCATTCTGATACTATTTCTGAACCGGTATTGGCAACTGGTATGAAAGTAGATAGAGGCGACCAAAAAATTATAAAACTATAAATCAGAGTTGCGATAAAACGATGCGAGAAAATGGACTCATATAAATCCACCTTTATTCTATATAATCCCTTCAAATTGGATAAAATCGTCTGGAGGTAACTTTATTAAAGTAAACATTGTCGATTAAATGGGTTAAAAGCATCATCTTATAGACAATATAATAAAATAAAGACGTCATTCTTCTAAGGGTTAAAGCAATCTCCCCCTCCCTCCCCCTGCCGCCCCGCCCCCACCCCCCTCCTGTTCTACCCCTCCCCCATTATTCAGGATCTGGTATCGCCTCCCCACCTTGCAACAATTATCCCCCTTCACCCCCACCTCCTGCATTCTATCCCCCCCCCCCTTCTCTCTCTCTCTCTGCTCTGATAGTTGAAACGATTCCCGTTATTCTTTGTTTTAACCACCGTATTTATGGAGAGAGAGAGAGAGAGAGAGAGAGAGAGAGAGAGAGAGAGAGAGAGAGGGGGGGGGGGGGCAAGTAAAATACTGCCCCCAGGTCTTCCAACGTCCGCTACCCTGTGTGAGAGAGAGAGAGAGAGAGAGAGAGAGAGAGAGAGAGAGAGAGAGAGAGAGAGAGATCTGGCAGATACCTATAGAGGAAAAGCTAAAAGGAAGAAACGTAGGAAGATGTGGTGTACACTAGTAAAAGACAAACAAAAGAACACACGGGAGGAACCCCCCCGGTAAACACAAGCCAAGGCAAAGTTGAATTCAGCACAGAAGGAAAAGCTAATATTTTTGCACAGATATTTGCTGAAGAAAATAAATGACTGTCCCACCCTCATTACCATCATTTCCTACCCTAACCAGGGATATTATTCAGAGTATGGTAACTACAACATCTCAGGTAGGCCTATATATACTGTAGTTTGCTACGATGCCTAGATGAATAAAAGCTGTAGACCTATGGACAGAATGGGGATTATCATAGTTTGATGATGTTATATACAACCAGTTCAAAAGCTTCTAAACCAGAGATCGGAAGAAAAAAATATAAGTATTGTGTAACTCGGCCTAAAGGGAGGAGGGGGGGGAGGGAGGGAGAGAGAGAGAGAGAGAGAGAGAGAGAGAGAGAGAGAGAGAGAGAGAGAGAGAGAGAGAGAGAGAGAGAGAGAGAGAGAGAGAGGAATGAAGGGTGGCTAAACATGAATGGGAAATTGATAGGCGGATTAAGATAAGGAAGTAAGGGAGAAGGAGGGGCGAATTGATAGGGGATGATTGATTGAGTGTGTGTGTGTGTGTGTGTGTGTGTGTGTGTGTGTGTGTGTGTGTGTGTGTGTGTGTGTGTGTGTGTGTGTACAGTATATTATGAGCGTGATTAAATAACATGCACAAGGATATCAACACTTACAAACATCTTTAACAATGGCCCATATAATGAATAAAAACAAATGATCCTCCTAACAGAGACCGACACAAATATCAAGAAACGGTAAATCAAACAGGAAACCACATTGAGAAACCATAATGATAGACAGATCAAAATAGGGGGTAAGAGTCAAGAGAGGAAATGATTGAGCAACGGGACAGAGTGAACCCATAGAGAGAGTAAAACAAATAGAGGGGGCGAGAGAGATTAGGATAAGGGGAGGGGCTGAATTGAAGATTAAGATACGGGAATTTGTAGAATGGAAAGATCAACAGGAAATGTGTGTGTGTGTGTGTGTGTGTGTGTGAAAAATTGGCGTGTTTGTGCACTAGAGAGAGAGTATGTAAAGATGTGTGCGCGAAAGATAATGATGTGTGTGAGTGTCTGAGGGGGGAGAGAGAGAGAGAGAGAGAGAGAGAGAGAGATAATATACTAAAGGAAGAGAAAGGGAGGAAGTGAGGTGTATCATTCCGTAATTTGCGAACGGAAACCTGAGGGAGACCCGATCAACGTGAGAAAGTGTGTGTAGGAGAGGTGAGGCTACAAGGAGTTACAAGAGAATATAAACATTGCTAATACAGTCATAGGCCTTGATACATTTACACCCACTTTAGGGGGCAAGTCTTTATATATTGATCGATATATTTATTTATTTAAAAACAAATTCAGTTTCCTCCCTAGACCTGCATCAAGGTTACAAAACATCCCCAAGATCAACCATAGTACATACGCAGAACACATTGCATTGGTGAAACTACGCGTGGGCTAACACAAGCAGATAGCAGCTTGACTAAGAAGGGACCACGATAAAATTCTTCTCCGTCGGGAT
The DNA here is from genome assembly GCA_032716605.1 of Paralithodes platypus. NCBI lineage: Eukaryota > Metazoa > Arthropoda > Malacostraca > Decapoda > Lithodidae > Paralithodes > Paralithodes platypus. Next base: position 61,427,455 of record CM064572.1, read on the forward strand.
GGATACTCTGGACGTAACCGCCTGGGAGGTAAACAGGCGCCTTAGAACACTGGACCATCCAGGACAATGTGCTGAATGACGTGTGTGTGTTTCACCCTTTTCGGGCCGCATGCATTTCGGTCTGGTGAGAGGTCTCATTCTTCTGACCACTAACGTACTGTGGTCTGGTTTACGAGGTCTGTTAAAGTTAAGATGTAGTCACACCAACGCTCTCTCCGGTATTGTTTTTTTTTTGGGGGGGGGATAAGGTAACTTCTGAATTATAGTCATGAAAAATCAGACATTTTCAGGTCAGAAAGAGAGAGAGAGAGACTATATTTCACATGATGGCATATTAAAAGTCTCAACCCCATGGCTAGTACAATATTTGTCATATGATTATTGGTACACTAACTTAAACAGGACTCCTATAATTTGTATTAACAGTAAAGACATTAAATTGACTGACAAACACATTATATATTCACTCTCTTGTGAGTTCACTTCCCCCAAAATAGCTTGCCATTTGCCTTAAATCCGATTAAAAAAATGTATATACAGTACCGGTATACTATTTACATTTCTTATGAATGGAAGATACAATTTGCTGTTTGTCTTTGCTCAATTCATTTGAATACAATATAGTAATAATAATTAAAACTGACCAAGGTATCTATGTGAGTGTCTCTCATATAAATACCTCATGGACAAAGTTGTAAATTTAATCTACAATCTCCCCCCTCACCTTGTTAACCCCTCCCCCTCCCCAGACGCCCCCCCCCCCCCCCCCTCCCCCCTCCCACATAAACACACCTCGTTCAGAAGACCACTAAGAGTCTGAGTGGTCAGGGGTGAACGGGACCTATAACTGGACCGAAATGCACCTACACCACAAAGGGTAAAACATACCATATACCACCCCGTATGGCCCCTTGGTTTGACACTATACCACCCACACCACAAAGGGTAAAACACACCACATCCAACTGTACCATATACCACCCCGTATGGCCCCTTGGTTTGACACTACACCACCTCAGCCTAGACCACACTACTTCATATCCTGCAGCCCATACAACATCACACCACACCACGTCACACCCTACTCCACTTACCACCACCCAACCCACACTATATCCCATAGTCCACACCACACCATGCCACACCCTACACCATATACTACTTTACCATCCCCCTCCTTACCACACCATGCCACACCCTACACCACTCAATACCCTACCATTCCACTCCACACTACAACATGCCACACCCTACACTATTCACTACCCTACCATGCCACACCACAGCACCTCCCATCACCCCACAGCACCTCCCATCACCCTACAGTACCTTACCCAAATACAACTCTCACCAACAAGAACCAAACAATCACCCACTTCGGCATACACACCTATCAGCAAAATGATAATAATACAATGAACATAGTGTACCATTGCAGCATTTATGTTACAAGTATAATATCCGTTGGTGTTACCTCTTTATATTCAGGCTATATTTGGTAATTAGTGTAATAGATATAGTAGTGGACAACAATTACGAATTGCATGCGTAGTTTCAAGCGACACCTAGCACTCCTTTCCAAGAGGAACGCTCACAAAGTCTTGTTATCCAACAGTTCATCCTAATCTTATAATTGATGGTTAGAATAGGCATCATGACTACTCAAAATCTAGCTAAAGCCCGTCAGGGTTAACCAAACTCCTTACTGTTAATATTTGTTGATCTCAGATATCAGATCTCAGGTATTGGGTATGCTCAAAGAAGACACACTTGGGGTACGCTTATTAGTTAAAGTTTAGTCATGAAATGTTGAGTGAGTGTACATAATATGAAATGTTGAGTGAGTGTACATAATATTATGAAATCCATAGGCATCCGGATCTATACTTAAAATAATAAGAAGAAATACAAATAAATAATAAAGGACTTCACCGAAACTAATTGCATTAGGAAAGGGTATTGAGTTTGTTAATTAGAAAGAATGTTGGTAAACAGGTACGGATGCCTTTAACATTCTGGACGTTATTTAGAAACTGCTTCAAACACAAATTAAGCACAGCAGCTCTTTACCTTTGTGATCAAATGTTTCAAAGATTCACTTACATATTTCAAAGACCTAAAAGTATCTATAGAATTTTGAGAGGAACTGTAAGCAACGAGTTGCGACAAAGGGTGCTTCTTCTGCATGGTCTCCTAGCACTTAAGGGGAGGTATTTAGTTTGTTCCCTAGACCTCCATCAAGCTTAAAATTACACCCCCTGGAGTTCCTTTCAAGATAAATTTGTACATTTTTCGGTAGAAAAATGTCTCGGCCGAAGGCCGGTTCCTCTTAAATTACAGGCTCGCTATCGCTCGCCAGGATAAAATTGACACCTGAATGGCACGAAAGGTCTTAATATGGGGTGAAAGTTCTTAAAATCGCTAAACTAATGGGGCAAACGTTTTATAATATCAAAAGCAATGGGGCTAAACATGTGGGAGAAATGGGTCAAGAAAAAAATCCCTCGAGTGGAAATCTCCCCTTAACATAAGAAAATGGGAGTCTGCAGAAAGCCGATTGGCCCACACAAGGCAGATCCCTCACTTGTGGAGTTTTACACATGTCTATCCTTGACACACTGATGTTCATTGTATACATATTCCTGCTTCTCACAAGGGCTATGTCAATGACGTTGATGTCAGCCTCTTTAGTGTGATCTACAAGTTTATTATTGCTATTGAGCTTGAACCAAAAAGGTGGCCAAACATGATGGATGCAGGTACGCTTAGAGAAGTGCAAAGTTATGCAAATCGGCTAAACAATGTACAAATCAGACAATTTACAATTGGAAATAATTTAGAACTAATGATTTAGATACGGATATAGTTGTTCTGATTTGTAGAATGGAATCAAGCCAAAGAGAGGGGGAGAGAAATAGAAAAAAAGCGTGGTGGGCTCCCTTAACTAATCCTTGTAACTCAGGAGCCAGACTAACCGAGTGCCGATGACACCAAACGATATAATCAGGAGCCCAGCCCCCCCCCCCCCCCACCCCCCCCCCCCCCACCCCAACGTAGGGTACATAAAAATTGAAGGGCATTCCTGCAAGCAAACTCGAGACCCTGAAAACAGAGACGTGACCGTGAAAGCAAAGCCATGCAAGAGGGGGAGAGAGAGAGTGCCTGCAGAGATCCTGTGGAACATAGAGACGGGACAACCTTTAAGGGGGGTCACCTGCTTTTTTTATCTCCTTTTCTCTCTTTCTCTGGCTTGTATCCATTCGGCCCCATTCATCCTACTGTTTTAAGACGATTATCCCCATCCAGATGTCGAGTTTTTCCTAGAGAGCGTAGCGAACCAGCATTATATGGAGAAATCCGGCTTTGCTGGAGAAATTTTTCTACCGAAAAATGAACAAAATTAGCCTGCTGTCAATTTTTTTGTTTTTAATATGTTGGCTGGCTACCGCTCGCCAGGAAAAAATTGACACCTGGATGGGGATAAACGTCTTAAAACAGTAGGCTTTTGTACATTATAGTTCATAGTGATAAAGTCCATATGACGATTTCTGATCAGCTGGTAAGCACTCGTACCATTCACATAATTAATCAATATTGAGCACTAGTGTTTTCTAGTTGAATATATTGTCAGGATTCAATAGAGTCACTAAATATTGGCAGGCGTCTGGAATCTCATTACTGAGCTGTGTCTTGTATGGTGCTCTTCAATTAGATACACACGAATGCACATACTTCAGCATTAACCCTTTGAGTACCAGCAACGTGTGTTGTATTATATATTCTAGCTATATTTAGAGGATTTTGTGAAGCTCTGTGGCAGTTAAAAGGGTTGGTCGAGATATACGGCAGTCTTTTTATTGCTAGACATCTTTCTTAAACTAAATAATATCGCGTATCAGTAGCCAGAAGACCACAATAAGGACGTCACTGTTACTGAACGGGTTAAGAGAGATTCATAATGGCAGACGCACCACATGTCAACCATTATGAAGGTTTTATTTACTAAAGATATTCGTAGTGCCATGACAGGTGGGGTATAAATATAGAAAGGAGAGTGGTGGGGGAGAGATGGGTGTTTGTTTCTGTCTGGAGTGAAGAGAAGGGGGTAAGGGGGGAGAGGGGGCCCAACCTTGAGACAGGCACTCCTCGTAAGGGCATTGAACTTCGCCTTCACTGTCTCTCACCCTGACTCTATCTTTCTGTGTACCCGCCCTTCTGCCTGCCTGTCTGTCTGTGTCCACCCTGCCGCCTGTTAACCTGTCTGTTTGTGTCCGTCCTCTGCCTGCCTGTCTGTGTCCACTCTTCCGCCTGTTAACCTGTCTGTTTGTGTCTGTCCTCTGCCTGCCTGTCTGTGTCCACCCTTCCGCCTGTTAGCCTGTCTGTGTGTGTCCGTCCTCTGCCTGTCTGTCTGTGTCCACCCTTCCGCCTGTTAGCCTGTCTGTTTGTGTCCGTCCTCTGCCTGTCTGTCTGTGTCCACCCTTCCGCCTGTTAGCCTGTCTGTGTGTGTCCGTCCTCTGCCTGTCTGTCTGTGTCCACCCTTCCGCCTGTTAGCCTGTCTGTGTGTGTCCGTCCTCTGCCTGTCTGTCTGTGTCCACCCTTCCGCCTGTTAGCCTGTCTGTGTGTGTCCGTCCTCTGCCTGTCTGTCTGTGTCCACCCTTCCGCCTGTTAGCCTGTCTGTGTGTGTCCGTCCTCTGCCTGTCTGTCTGTGTCCACCCTTCCGCCTGTTAGCCTGTCTGTTTGTGCCCGTCCTCTGCCTACCTGTCTGTGTCCACCCTCCGCCTGTTAACCTGTCTGTTTGTGCCCGTCCTCTGCCTGCCTGTCTGTGTCCACCCTTCCGCCTGTTAGCCTGTCTGTTTGTGCCCGTCCTCTGCCTGCCTGTCTGTGTCCACCCTTCCGCCTGTTAGCCTGTCTGTGTGTGTCCGTCCTCTGCCTGTCTGTCTGTGTCCACCCTTCCGCCTGTTAGCCTGTCTGTTTGTGCCCGTCCTCTGCCTACCTGTCTGTGTCCACCCCTCTGTCTTTCTGCCTGTCTGTTATGCCTCCCAGTTTGTCTATACCCATCCATCTAACTGCCTGTCTGTGCCTACTCTTCTGTCCTCTGTCTGGCTATACCAACCCTTTTGCTTATCAGTCTGTCTGTGCTGAATATTTATGTATCTGGGCTAGACCGCCTGTATATGTGTGTGTTCATCTGTCAATTAACCCTTTGAGGATTATGACGTGTTTAGACAGTTTCTTCTGGCTATTATTAGGTGATTTTATGCAGCTTAGGAAGGATATGTGGGAATTGAAAGGGTAAAGACTATCTCAATCAATCCTCTGACTTCCATAAATCCTTCGTAATCTGAATAAAGTAGTCTAATAATAGCCATAAAACAGAAAAGACTTGCGTCATCGATCCTCAGAGGGTTAATCTGCTTGTCTGTATATATGGCTGTACGTCTGTCTCCTCCTCTGTCTGCCTGTCTGTCTGCCCGCATCATGATACACAGAGGGGGAGGTTGGTGTGGATGCAAATTAATGACATCGCAAGAAAGACAAGGACAAAAAACTGAATGGCATGAGTTAAAGGGAGGCAGACTGTTTTTCTGGACTCCTTTCTCCCGAATGTTTAGCTCCACTAGTTTTGAGATTATAAGACGTTCGGCCCATTAGTTTGGCGATTTTAACACCTTTCGCCCCATTTCGTTGTCAATTTTAAGACCTTTCGTGCCATTTAGGTGTCGATTTTCTCCTGGCGAGCGATAGCGAGCCTGCAATTTTAAGAGGAACCGGCCTTCGGCCGGGATATTTTTCTACCAAAAAATTTACAAATTTATCTTGAAGGGAGGTCTAGGGAGTGTTTTTCTAAGCTTGATGAAGGTCTAGGGAGGAAACTAAAAAAATATATGAATAAATGAATTAATAGACCAAACAAATGGCCAGTCTCCCCTTAAAGGGTAGGCCTAAGTCGTCGCTCAAGTGGCAGTGTAAACATGAGCGAAGACAAGACATACCAGTAGCATAAGGGAACATGACAAACTAAATATATTTCGGAATTAATGAATCGTTACTGTAATTGGATAAATGTAATAGTATACAGTTGAGAAATAAGATACATGGTGAATATAAGATACATGGTGAATATAAGATACATGGTGAATATAAGATACATGGTGAATATATTGTATGGCAGAAAGAAAGGAGAAACAAAGAGTGTGTGACTACCATGAACAGTAAACACTATTTAGCACATCCGTGTTGAATATCTAGATAACATGATGGTAGAAGTAATTAAGATGTTATGTGGACATTAATTACAAACACACATACATAATACTAGGAAGAAAATGTATATATATAGAACATAAAATAAATGTAAACGATATTATAAGATAAATCGACATCATGATATTCTATGTTAAGGGGAGATCTCCACTTGAGGGATTTTTTTTCTTGACCCCTTTCTCCCTCATGTTTAGCCCCATTGCTTTTGATATTATAAAACGTTTGCCCGGTTAGTTTAGCGATTTTAAGAACTTTCACCCCATATTAAGACTTTTCGTGCAATTCAGGTGTCGATTTTATCATGGCGAGCGATAGCGAGCCTGTAATTTAAGAGGAACCGGCCTTCGGCCAGGACATTTTTCTACCGAAAAATGTACAAATTTATCTTGAAAGGGACTCAAGGGGGTGTAATTTTTAAAGTTTGATGGAGGTCTAGGGAACAAACTAAATACCTCCCCTCATGACATTACCATAAGGCTACTAAAGACAAACAAAACCTATCGTAAAGTACCACCCAGATTATTACAAATACCACCCATAAAAAAAGTCATAGTGAAAATAAAAGAGAAAGAGAGAAGAAGCCAACGTGTATGAATATGATACAATGATAGGAATGCAGCACCAAGAAGAAGAAGAAGAAGATGAAGAAGAAGAAGAATGGAAAATAAAAACCACCACCACCCACAAGGTGTAACGAGAGAGCACCCCCGGAATCCTTATGAATGGAGAGAGAGAGAGAGAGAGAGAGAGAGAGAGAGAGAGAGAGAGAGAGAGAGAGAGAGAGAGAGAGATCTAAATTATCAGTTGTGAATAAAGACGGAAATGATCACTCGGCAACCGCGATCGCCACACTGCCCATGACACCACCTATCTTCATGTTTAGGAATAAAAAAAATCCAGCTGCCCTCCACATAATACGTTTTGACACCTCCCCCGACACCCTCAGGCGATGCAATATACTGGACGCAGACACCATGGTTAACATATCCAGTACTCGCAACAAGCATTCCCTCCACTTCAGGCCCCGTGCCACTGATATCCCTCGGAAGCGAGTTGCCCATGCTAGCCACTGAGCCTACCCCACTAGCCACAGAGCTTAGCCACTGCATACGTCACAGGTCAAGGCAAGCCCTAGATTAATAGAGGAGGAAAACTAGCAGGTGATTGGCCGAGGACAAGCACAGGAAGGAAAGTCCCATGAGATTGGCTCCCAAGAATCCAGAAGCACGAAGCTTGGAATCCCTCAGGAAGAGTCAGTATTCACTTGACACCCTACAAGCCAACAATCCAATCCCTCCCCTTTTTCACCTGCAACTAAAACAGCCCCCTCTCCCTCCTGGAGTTGAGTTCCAAATAGTAAAAAAAACTACAGCTGTTGCCTACCCTGGTCTTTATGTGGTGTTGCAAGACCAGTGAAGGCTGATTACTTCATTCCATGATGCCTACTTCCTGCATGCAGCTGGAGGAGTGGAAGGCAAACCTAGCTACAACCGTAAGAGACTGGGGAGAAGATAACGAAGCATGTAGATGAGAAGGTTAACTCCTAGGACTTAGAGAGCTTCCGTCCGTGCAATACATGATGCAGAAGTAGACCTGATCAAGTCGAACCCACATTGTGAGAGGGCACAGTTCGAGGCAAGCAGGTGTCACCCCTTGAGAACGATGAGACCCTTGCTGTGCAACTGTAGAAAGAACATATCAGTCTAAGATGTGGTTGGCCTATGAATGTGCAATGCCACATCTACGAGACAGTTTCAGTTAAATTCGTTCATGCATCTTAGAAATAGCAGCATGTTCAATTTTAAGAGTTAATTCCCTATATCCCCAATTGGTGTCATTCATTCATCTCCATATATTAGTGTGAAGTTCTTAGGTAACCAGTATGATTAACAGTGATAATAGTGAAGACAAGCCACACACTGTTCATGTTTACATTTGAGTGGGTATATATCGGGTGATGCCAAAAGTTTATGGTTTCTATTTTGGCACGAAATGAAGGTACTGTTGAAAAATATTCTAAATCCGTCCATAATTTTTTGATAAATCCTGTTGATAAACAAAGATAAACAGACAGACAAAACTAATCACGCAATCTTTGCAAATTCCATTTGGCGGAGATATCAAAACTAATAATTTATATATGTTCCGTCTTCGGCTCAGGCAAAATCATGAAGACAGTAAAAATAATAAATAGAAACAAATCAGGCGAAAACAGACACAAAGAGAACCACACGAAGGCAGATAACAAACCCTACAGACAACAAACACGAAGAAGAAGGAGAAGAGTGTGTCTGTGTTACCCGTGTGTATATCCACCCACCAGAAAAAACTCTAATGCCCTAGCTGGTTCATACTCGGGGTCGGGGGTGGTATATAAGCTGTGAATGAAACTACAGTATATGGAGGGCACACTAAGGTCACTTGTATTATCAACTCCACCACTTCATTGGGGGATATGCGGAGGGATGTTCTAGGGTAGCATGATATGAGCAGGATCTGGGGAAAGTATTAGGATGGGATTATAACATAACAAGTTACTACACAACACAACTACAGATGACATACAGGCTAAATATCTACTTACAAACACGACCTAATTCTCAAACTACTGGGAAGGGTGTGGACTATCACATATAGCACAAAGGCTTATAACTGATTATATATATATATATATATATATATATATATACTGTATATCACAAATAGGCCTACATGTAAGTTTCATAAATAAATGTTTTTACTCTCACCGAGATTCAAACCACGGACAGCTAGGACAAGATTCCATATTTTAATCCACTCCACCACGGCGTCATGAAGAGTAGTTAACCATTTCCTATTTATATTTAAGAGATGGAGAAATCCTACTTGGAGGAAATATTCCATTCAATACCTTATCACACTGTGGTGGAGTGGATTAAAGCATGGACTCTCGCTCTGACTGTCCGTGGTTCGAATCTCGGTGAGAGTCAAAACATTTATAAATATCGTCTTCTGAGTCAGTCCTTCCCAGCATTTGTACAGTTACTCATAAAAGTTCCAGGATACCAAATTATTATCGATATCGGTAAAAGAGGGCTTTCTTTTCCTGATCTAAGCGAGTTTTGTCGTCTCCGGAACTTTTAACACACTACTCCTCCTAAACTGTTGATTCCACGACTTTGAACACTAAATCTAAAGTTGTTCACGGAGCAAAAATGAAGCCAAAATGAACAAAGTGAACCTGCCAGATTTCTGATACACCCACTAAGTATGCCTTTTCGTTACGTTTTGTCGTCCCCAGAATCTTTGACGCACTACTCCTCCTAAACGGATGCCTCCACGACATTGAACACAAAGAACACAGCTGTTTGCAGTGCCAAAATGAACAAAGTGAACCTGACAGATTGCTGCTACACTTGTTAAGTAGGCCGTGTTGCTGCGCTTTGTCGCCTCTGGAACATTTGATACACTATTCCTTCTAAACCACAGCCTCGATGACATTCAACACCAAGATAAAAGTTGTTCGCCGAGCCAAAATTAACAAAGCGAGCCTGCCGAATTTCCTCTACCGACTGTGGTGCACCGCAAGATTGTCTTCTTTTTGTTGTCTCCGGAAACATTAACACCGCACTCCTCCTAAATGGCTGCTTCCACTACATAATAAGAACAAGAAGACCAAAGTTGTTAACAGAGCCAAAATGAACAATGTGAACCTGTTAGCTCTTGCACTTACAGTTTTTGCTAGTATATAAGTATGAGTAATCTTGCTTATTTATTCAACTTTAAATAAATATAAGTATTATGCAGTATATAAATTGTTATAAAGTCAATCTAACATATAAATAAATTCCAACGCCTGAATGAGCACAAAGAAAAAGAGGTTCACTAAATGTTAAATGTGACTGTACCATGTTCACCCCTCGGCTACTGTACAGGTGCCTCGGTGTTAGAAAACTTGAAGCACCCTCCATAATGGCTCTTGATATGATCCCCTGATGGTGTAGACATTTGATTATGCATATTCATACAGTAGGTTGCATGATAATGAGGCGTATAATGAGGCACTTCACTATTTAAATGGACACCGATACGACGAGCATATTAAAGAGGTAAAGGTGGAGAGAGAGAGAGAGAGAGAGAGAGAGAGAGAGAGAGAGAGAGAGAGATGGAAAACTGGACATTTATATACAAATAAATAACTACAGTCTGAGACATAATTGGGGGCTTGAAAACTTTCTAATTTGCATCGAACTGAATATAATTTAATTTTTAATTCTTTACCTAGTATAAGTAAATTGAGGGTTCATTTAATTGAGGGTTCATTTAATTGAGGGTTCATTTAATCAATCAAAGGAGTCAGAAAAGGCCATTACTTGTGTCCTAGAATGTGCTGTACACTCTGAGACATTTCCTCAACCCAAATGTAATGTAAGCTCTCTGAGATTGAATCGAATATTCTCTCCTACCTAGTGTATGTATTTCGGGGTTTCATCTAAGCTGTTCTAGTAATCGAAAATAGTCAACATGTGTGTCCTAGGGTAAACCATAATATTATCAACAAAATTAACACTTTTAATTTAGACATTAGAATGAGTTATTTCTTACACGTAGTGATAAAACCACACCTTCCTCTGCTAACATAAAAACCTATGACCTGTTCGTCTAAACCAACTATTTGAGACAGAAACAAACTAGAAAGGATGATGGTGATAGGCGGACATAACCAGTGTGGAGTGGTAGTTCGTGTTTAGAAAGTTATGAGTCGGTTTGGTTAACCAGCGTTCATTGACCACTTATTGAAATTGTGAGATTGTAATAATAACAATAATCTGTCTCCTTTTTTGATGTGCCTTAAGGGGAGATATCCACTGGAGGGACTTTTTTCTGGACTCCTTTCTCCCTCATGTTTAGCCTCATTGTTTTTCTAATTTTAAGACGTTTGCCCCATTATTTTGACGATTTTAAGATCTTTCAACCCATTTCTGTCAATTTTAAGACCTTTCGTGCCATTTAGGTGTCGATTTTATCCTGGCGAGCGATAGCGAGCCTGTAATTTAAGAGGAACCGGCCTTCGGCCGGGACATTTTTCTACCGAAAAATGTACAAATTTATCCTGAAAGAGGGTCAAGGGGGTGCAATTTTAAGTTTAATGGAGTTCTAGGGAACTAACTAAATACCTCCCCTTAAGGAAACAGGCTATAGTTACCACATTAAATATTACAAAATATATTCATTTTTATTCTTCCAGAGGAAATAAAACTTTCAGCCAGCCGAGGTATAAATTAACTTGCGACCATATAAAGATTCCTGAAGAGAGGGTGAAAAAATGTATATGCCTCTTATGGGCGGTCTGTGTGGGCGTATCATAAGGTGGTAATGTTTGGTGAGGGCGTGAGGTGGGCGCCTAAAATAGTGTGTTAGGGGTGGGCTCTGTGTATGGTGGAGTGGACACATTGGAACATTTCTGATTGATCTTTATAATCAGTCATAGTATAGGCCCTTTCATCTATTTAGTTGTCTATCTATATCTACTTGCACTAAATGTTTACTTTTGATTACCAGTTATAAGTTATATTAACGTGGGTTTTTTGTGGGGTATTTCTATGTATTTCTACTAACGCATTTTTGTTAACTTTACATAAATACACAGTATTTAGTTCGATAATTGTTTAATGTGCATCCACAATGTCTCTGTGCGTTTATCCACTTACGTGTTTATCTGTTTAAATGATTGTTTACATATTTTAAGATACCGACCAGACACTAATTGGTTTTTGGTAATGTCTGCTTATCTATATGAGCGTGCAGTCCTTAAGGGGAGGTATTTAGTTTGTTCCCTACGTTTTCATCAAGCTTAAAATTACACCCCCTAGACCCAATTTCAAGATAAATTTGTAAATTTTTCGGTAGAAAAATTGCTCTTAAATTACAGGCTCGCTATCGCTCGCCAGGAAAAAATCGACACCTTAATGGCACGAAAGGTCTTAAAATTGACAGAAATGGGGCAAAATGTCTTAAAATGTCAAAACTACTAGGGCGAACGTCTTAAAATCTCAAAAGCAATGGGGCTAAACATGAGGGAGAAAGGGGTCCAGAAAAAAGTGCCTCAAGTAGAAACCTCCCCTTAACCCCTTCAGCACCATGACGTAATGTTCATCCTATTCTGGTTACCATTAGACGATTTTGTTTAGCTCAGAGTTTACCGCTGGGATTCAAAGGGGTAAATACGATCTTAATAAACTCTCTTAAGGGGAGGTTTTTAGTTTGTTCCCTAGACCTCCATCAAGCTTAAAATTACACCCCCTTGAGTCCCTGTCAAGATAAATTTGTAAATTTTTCGGTAGAAAAATTTCCCGGCCAAAGGCCGGTTCCTCCTAAATTACAGGCTCGCTATCGCTCGCCAGGATAAAATTGACACCTGAATGGCACGAAAGGTCTTAATATGGGGTGAAAGTTCTTAAAATCGCTAAACTAATGGGGCAAACGTTTTATAATATCAAAAGCAATGGGGCTAAACATGAGGGAGAAAGGGGTCAAGAAAAAAATCCCTCAAGTGGAGATCTCCCCTTAATAACACATGCCCTTCTTAAAGTGCATACAATCGTCTAATTTTAGCCAGCAGGAAAGGTATAACGGCGTCATGGTGCTGAAGGGGTTAATGGACTGGGAAACTAAGATTAGAACAGATACATGGACTTCTATACAAGGTATATTAAACATAAGTGTACACATGGTGGTTACAATGCACATACTGTATATTTTATTACTAATAATAGTAGTGCATTATTAGTGAATGGAAGCACTCTAAAACATATACATCAAGACAGAAGTTAGCCTTTGGCAAGAGGTTTAAGTACAAGATTCAAGTTACAAATTGTGAGTAGAACCTGAGAGATGTACAGTTGGTCAAAGTTTCAGCTGACCCACCCTCGCTCTGGGGCTCGCAGAATTATCTGGCAATACTGGTGTAGGAAGGCAAAGATTGGGATTGTTAGATCTGATTTCGGCTATATCATTGTTAGAACATATACTAAACAAGGGAAAGTAAGCCTATCTCAAATAAAAATGCATACATCGCTATGTATGATCCCGAAAATTCACCCAAAGTTCGTAGATTTGCTTAAATATTAAATTTATTAGATCCACTGATTGGCAACTACACCAGTATTGCCAGCTAATTCTGCGAGCCCCAGAGCGAGGGTGGGTCAGCTGGAACTTTGACTAGTAACTGTACGTGCAGCACAAAGGAGTTAGATGACATGTCGGTGAAACTGCGTGAAACACTAATTAACTTAACCATTTCAAGATATGAGGCCGTGTTTCTTCCTTTAATTCTGGCTATTACTAAGCTATTGTAGTCACCTTACCAAGGAATTGTGGGAGTCAGAGAGGGTTAAGGGGAGATATCCACTTGAGGGACTTTTTTCTGGACCCCTTTCTCTCTCATGTCTAGCCCCATTGCTTTTGAGATTTTAAGATGTTTGCCCCATTAGTTTGGCGATTTTAAGAAGTTTCACCCCATTTAAGACCTTTCGTCCCATTTAGGTGTCGATTTTTTTCCTGGCGAGCGATAGCGAGCCTGTAATTTAAGAGGAACCGGCCTTCGGCCGGGACATTTTTCTACCGAAAAATGTACAAATTTATCTTGAAAGGGGGTCAAGGGGGTGTAATTTCAAGCTTGATGGAGGTCTAGGAAACAAACTAAAAACTTCCCCTTAATTGAGATGCGTCTTAACCATTTGATTCCTAGACGGCCTAATGTTAGCCAAAATTAAGTGAAAAGGCGTCCTCGAAGACTGACAACCAATATGGGCCTGTGTGGCAGTATTAGTGTGCACGTGGATACTCCGGGAGGGGGAGGGTGTTATTCAAAAAGATTTAAAAATAATCAAGAGGGATTATTAAAAAAAATATCATATGTAGGCCAGTGTAGCTCAGTTAGTGTAGCTATAGATGTAGCTATCCAGGCAGTATATATTGGTACAGTATACTGTATGTGTCTCAGTGTATTTATGAATGTCGGTAATCAGACAGTATGGGTAGCATATGTGTCTGATTTAGTGTAGATATGAATTTGGGTAATCAGACTGTATGAGTAGTCATGTGCTGTACTTATAACTGCCTTGATCGTGTAGCCGTTAGAGTGTTTAATATATGTGTGTGATAACCCAGGTTCGAATCCCGGTAGATCACATGCTTTCATTAATTTCGTTGGGAGGTGTTTAGTGTTGGAGTGAAATAAATATAATATATAATATATGTGTCTCAGTGTAGATATATGTGTCTCAGTGTAGATATATGTGTCTCAGTGTAGATATATGTGTCTCAGTGTAGATATATGTCTCAGTGTAGATATATGTCTCAGTGTAGATATATGTGTCTCAGTGTAGATATGTGTCTCAGTGTAGATATATGTGTCTCAGTGTAGATATATGTGTCTCAGTGTAGATATATGTGTCTCAGTGTAGATATATGTGTCTCAGTGTAGATATATGTGTCTCAGTGTAGATACATGTGTCTCAGTGTAGATATACACGTGGCTATCAGTGTAGATAACAGATATGTGTCTCAGTGTAGATATATGTGACTGTAGATATGTGTACTGTAGATATGTGTCTCAGTGAGATATCCACTTGTCTCAGTGTAGATATTTTTTTCCTTGACTCCTTTCTCCCTCACGTTTAGCCCCATTGCTTTTCTAATTTTAAGACGTTCGCCCCATTATTTTGACGATTTTAAGAACCTTTGACCCATTTCTGTCAATTTTAAGACCTTTCGTGCCATTTAGGTGTCGATTTTATCCTGGCGAGCGACAGCGAGCCTGTAATATAAGAGGAACCGGCTTTCAGCCGGGACATTTTTCTACCGAAAAATGTACAAATTTATCTTGAAAAGGGCTCAAGGGGGTGTAATCTTAAGCTTGATGGAGGTCTAGAGACCAAACTAAAAACCTCCCCTTAACGTAAATACACAATAGACGAAGGGTGTGCGTTTTTGAGTTAGTATAGATATGAGTATGCTGATCAGACAGTATGAGGCAATATACATATGTCTGAGTCAGTATGGATAATACGAGTTTATATATCCAGACAGAGCGGGTGCGGGTATCCAGAGATGGTGTGAGGATAAGGAGGATACTTGATACTACCCCAGGGTCCGCCATCACGCCCACACGCCCACACACAAACACACACACACACACAGTCTATAATTATTATTAAAAGACCCTCATGCAGCGACCAACCACCACCAGCCACCACCACCGGAAGCAGACGATCCCGGGGTAAGATTAGCTGAAGTAGCCTCGCGATGGGTACTAACATATTGAGAGAGAGCGAGAGAGAGAGAGGGGAAGATCTCTAGCTCTAACATATGATTATATTAACCCTCTTCGACATATGACGCGATTTTGAGCCGATTAGGGATACTTTAAATAGCCTTTGTTACCATCAGGGGTATTTAGAAACCTTTAGTTTAGTAACTTCAACCTCTGCAGTTGTCTTTGAGTTAGCAGTGGGCAGAAAACTAATTTTGGAGAGGTAATTATAAGAGTGAGAGAACTCTATTTCTTATTGCTAATCTGGCAACCTCTGCGTCATATGAGTCTGAAGGGGTTAATGCTGATGAGTAAATAATCAACCTTAATAGTCGACTCGAGTGCTTGACCTGCGAATGTTGTCACTTTCCAGTTTGTCAGTGAATACATTATGGATCCATCTTAGGTAACAACTTAAGGGCAGATCTCCACTTGAGGGATTTTTTGCTTGACCCCTTTCTCCCTCATGTTTTGCCCCATTGCTTTTGATACTATAAAACGTTTGCCCCATTAGTTTAGCAATTTTAAGAACTTTCACCCCATATTAAGACCTTTCATGCCATTCAGGTGTCGATTTTATCCTGGCGAGCGATAGCGAGCCTGTAATTTAAGAGGATGCGGCCTTCGGCCGGGACATTTTTCTACCGAAAAATGTACAAATTTATCTTGAAAGGGACTCAAGAGGGTGTAATTTTAAGCTTGATGGAGGTCTAGGGAACAAACTAAATACCTCCCCTTAATCTAAGCCTCAGTTCAAGACTTATGTGGGTAACCTAAGCTTATCTTTTAGGGGGGGGGGGGGGGGATATTTGTTTAGGTCAGCCAATTTTATTAATCTCCATTTTAAAACAAATTATAGAAGTGACACTTTTTTTGGCTGTATGATGCAATTAATGTCACGCCTAGGAAAAACAACATGCTTGTCAAATTTGAATGGCAGGAATGTTACTCAATGAAAATATTGCTTAAAGAAATTTAGAGTGTGTCCCTGTATAGGAGTCGGTCTCTCTCTCTCTGCCACACACACACACACACACACACGCATACACACACGTATTTTGACAGGCAGCAAAGGACTTCTTAAATCTAACTTAACCATTTAACATGACATTTTTTTACGAGCAGTTATAGTATCATTAATTTATACTAGATTCAGTGGAGAACCTCAAAACATTTGGTAGCCCTACCCAAGCTCCTAACACTGACATTGCACAGACCTCAACACAACACTGACATTGCACAGACCTCAACACAACACTGACATTGCACAGACCTCAACACAACACTGACATTGCACAGACCTCAACACAACAGGAATAAGTAAATGAGAACAGGAATAAACGCGGTAAATGACCATGTTACCCTTGTTACCGGAACAACATAACATGAACGTCTATAGAATGTTTATGTCCAGTTTTGTATTACAGTAGCCGCCATGTTGTACACCTTAAGTTACAGTAGCACATTTACCAAGCAGTGTATTATCTGCTTATATTATCCTATACTTGTGATCCTTGGTACTTTGAAAGTCACTTTTATTTATTTGTGTATACAACTGTCGTCTTGCTGAATTAAACTAATTAGGACAACCTAACTATAGTCTAGTTGTCGATAATAATGAACACACAATATTGGCAGGATAAAGTTGGGATCGAAATTTGCCGGGAAAAAAACTGATGAGCATAGCCTTGAAAACGGGAGCACGGAAACTTCAGGAAATACAGGAATACAATACGGCGTCTGTTTACCAGCACTGCAAAGGTGGTGGCTTATGGGGAGGTTTTTAGTTTATTACCTTAACCTCCATCAAACTTAAAATTAAACCCCCTTGACCCCCTTTCAAGATAAATGTGTCCAGGGCGAAGGCCGGTTTCTCTTAAATTACAGGCTCGCTATCGCTCGCCAGGATAAAATCGACACCTAAATGGCACGAAAGGTCTTAAAATTGACAGAAATGTGTCGAAAGTTCTTAAAATCGTCAAAATAATGGAGCGAACGTCTTAAAATTAGAAAAGCAATGGGGCTAAACATGAGGGAGAAAGGAGTCAAGAAAAAAATCCCTCAAGTGGAAATCTCCCCTTAAATTATCCCTCTTCTATCTTCTCTACGAGTTATTTATGCATCCCTACTACTACTAAGCTAATCTGAACAAATCTCCAAGTTACATCTCAAAACAAGCTGGACTCAAGGCACAAGAGGACAGCCACTCAAAAAAAAAAAAAATTATAATCCGGCCCTTTTCTCCATATAAATGTATAAGCCGGCCCTTTTCTCCATATAAATGTATAATCCGGCCCTTATCTCCATATAAATGTATAATCCGGCCCTTTTCTCCATATAAATGTATAATCCGGCCCTTTTCTCCATATAAATGTATAATCCGGCCCTTTTCTCCATATAAATGTATAATCCGGCCCTTTTCTCCATATAAATGTATAATCCGGCCCTTTTCTCCATATAAATGTATAATCCGGCCCTTTTCTCCATATAAATGTATAATCCGGCCCTTTTCTCCATATAAATGTATAATCCGGCCCTTTTCTCCATATAAATGTATAATCCGGCCCTTTTCTCCATATAAATGTATAATCCGGCCCTTTTCTCCATATAAATGTATAATCCGGCCCCTTTTCTCCATATAAATGTATAATCCGGCCCTTATCTCCATATAAATGTATAATCCGGCCCTTTTCTCCATATAAATGTATAATCCGGCCCTTTTCTCCATATAAATGTATAATCCGGCCCTTTTCTCCATATAAATGTATAATCCGGCCCTTATCTCCATATAAATGTATAATCCGGCCCTTATCTCCATATAAATGTATAATCCGGCCCTTTTCTCCATATAAATGTATAATCCGGCCCTTTTCTCCATATAAATGTATAATCCGGCCCTTTTCTCCATATAAATGTATAATCCGGCCCTTTTCTCCATATAAATGTATAATCCGGCCCTTATCTCCATATAAATGTATAATCCGGCCCTTTTCTCCATATAAATGTATGATCCGGCCCTTTTCTCCATATAAATGTATAATCCGGCCCTTTTCTCCATATAAATGTATGATCCGGCCCTTTTCTCCATATCAATGTCTCGCTGGACCTCACCTTTTACATAACCCTTTCTGTAACGGCGACGTCTTTTTAATTATATTCTAGCTATATTTAGACGATTATATTCACATTTAATAAAGGCCCTCAAGGAAGTGATAGGCTTCCAACTGTCTCCCTTAACCCTTTTTACAACCTCAGACTCTTCTTAAACTGCACACAATCGTCTAAATACAGCAAGAATAAAGTTCAAAGGACGTCGCTGGTACAGAAGGGGTTAAGGGGAGGCACACCATTTGTTTGGTCTATTAATTCATGTATTCATATATTTGTTTAAGTTTCCTCCGTAGACCTCCATCAAGCTTAGAAAAACACCCCCTAGACCCCCTTTCAAGATAAATTTGTAAATTTTTCGATAAAAAAATTTCCCGGCCGAAGGCCGATTCCTCTTAAAATTGCAGGCTCGCTTTCGCTCGCCAGGAAAAGAATGACACCTAAATGGCACTAAAGGTCTTAAAATTGACAACGAAATGGGGCGAATGGTGTTAAAATCGCCAAACTAATGGGCCGAACGTCTTATAATCTCAAAACTTGTGGGGCTAAACATTAAGGAGAAGATGGGTCCCGAAAAACGGTCTTCCTCCCCTTAACCCTTTGAAGCTCTGGCGCGTTTTAGCAGTTTAATTTGGCTATCATAGGACGATGTTATGCAGCTTAGGAAGTATCTGTGGGTATTAAAAGGGTAAATACTATCTCAATCAACCCTTTGACTTCCATATACCGTTACTAATCTGAATACATCATTCAATAGTAGCCAGAAAACAGAACAGAAACGCGTATTGGAGCTTGAAAGGGTTAAGTAGCCTTTCTCTGCAAATAAACACACTCATCCCCGGGGGCAAAGGGATACCAACACACGGGAGGGGGGGGGGGGGGGGAGAGAGAGAGAGAGAGAGGGGTCACCGACTTGGAAACTATTTTACCTCTGGGTTATTCAGAGAGAGAGAGAGAGAGAGAGATAGCGTGTGTACCTGAATGGGGAAAGATAACAGGAGGGAGTGTGGAGAGAAAAGTGAGAGTGGGGTATGGAAAAGTGAGAGTGGGGTATGGAAAAGTGAGAGTGGGGGATAGAAAGTGAGAGTGGGTATAGACATATAAGAATGGGGGATATAAAAGTGAGAGTGGGTGATATAAAAGTTAAAGTGGTGATATAAAAGTGAGAGTGGGTGATAGAAAAGTTAAAGTGGTGATAGAAAAGTGAGAGTGGTGATAGAAAAGTGAGGGTGGTGATAGAAAAGTGAGGGTGGTGATAGAAAAGTTAGAGTGGTGATAGAAAAGTGAGAGTGGTGATAGAAAAGTGAGGGTGGCTATAGCAAAGTGAGGGTGGGTATAGCAAAGTGAGAGTGGTGATAGAAAAGTGAGAGTGGGTATAGCAAAGTGAGAGTGGTGATAGCAAAGTGAGAGTGGTGATAGCAAAGTGAGAGTGGTGATAGCAAAGTGAGAGTGGTGATAGAAAAGTGAGAGTGGGTATAGCAAAGTGAGAGTGGTGATAGCAAAGTGAGAGTGGGTATAGCAAAGTGAGAGTGGTGATAGCAAAGTGAGAGTGGGTATAGCAAAGTGAGAGTGGTGATAGCAAAGTGATAGTGGTGATAGCAAAGTGAGAGTGGTGATAGCAAAGTGAGAGTGGGTATAGAAAAGTGAGAGTGGGTATAGCAAAGTGAGAGTGGTGATAGCAAAGTGAGAGTGGTGATAGCAAAGTGAGAGTGGGTATAGCAAAGTGAGAGTGGTGATAGCAAAGTGAGAGTGGGTATAGAAAAGTGAGAGTGGGTATAGCAAAGTGAGAGTGGTGATAGCAAAGTGAGAGTGGTGATAGCAAAGTGAGAGTGGGTATAGCA
>CM064572.1:61452962-61530031 GCA_032716605.1 Paralithodes platypus
TTACAACAGCCCGTTCTACCCCCACAAGGATATTACCCACAGTCACGCTATTTAACTTACATGGGACCCTCTTACCCCCACAAGGATATTACCCACAGTCACGCTATTTAACTTACATGGGACCCTCTTACCCCCACAAGGATATTACCCACAGTCACGCTATTTAACTTACATGGGACCCTCTTACCCCCACAAGGATATTACCCACAGTCACGCTATTTAACTTACATGGGACCCTCTTACCCCCACAAGGATATTACCCACAGTCACGCTATTTAACTTACATGGGACCCTCTTACCCCCACAAGGATATTACCCACAGTCACGCTATTTAACTTACATGGGACCCTCTTACTCCCACAAGGATATTACCCACAGTCACGCTATTACCCACAGTCACGCTATTTAACCTTCATGCACCTTAACGGGATATGGGCCGTTTTCCTGGACCACCTTCTCCCTAATGTTTAGCCCCACTAGTTTTGAGATTATAAGACGTTCGGCCCATTAGCTTGGCGATTTTAAAACCTTTCGCCCCATTTCGTTATCAATTTTAAGACCTTTCGTGCCATTTAGGTGTCGATTTTTTCCTGGCGAGCGATAGCAAGCCTGCAATTACAAGAGGAACCGGCCTTCGGCTGGGACATTTTTCTACCGAAAAATGTACAAATTTATCTTGAAGGGGGGTCTAGGGGGTGTTTTTTCTAAGCTTGGTGGAGGTCTAGGGAGGAAACTAAACAAATATATGAACAAATGAATTAATAGACCAAACAAACGGCCAGTCTCCCCTTAACATTTATGTACCTTAACCCCTTTTGTACCGACGTCTTTTTAACTTTACTTTGGCTGCTATTGGACGATTTTAGTCAATTATGAAAGGGCTTCCAGCAATCAACTAACGATGGAGGGGCGTCGCGCTCCTTGGTGCCGCTAGAAGAGTGGCGAACACATCATAAGGTATCATAAGGTAAGGTAAGGACCCTATACTGCCGGATATTGGCCACTGGTGATGATAGTGTCTCTTTACACTCGAATATGTGATTGTCCATAATAAATATTCGGCATTTCTAGTACAGGATACATAGTACGAATTTTGGACATCAATTGACCACTTGCGAGTTTCAGGCTATAAAGAAGTTGGAGTTTCTTAGATTTAGATTTAGCTGAATTACCAGGTAAAATGCGGTTGTAATACATATATAAATAAATACAACTAAATTCAACATACGTTTTATCCATTAGACAATCTACTGTATTATTGTATTTCTGCTTAATAGTGATGTTTACGGCTCCAACTTCCTCATAGCATGCAACTCGCAAGTGGTCAATTCTACACGATCATGAATGATCAAAGTGGTGTCCAGAGAGAAAGATGATCACTCTCTTTAACTACAGGCTCTCTAGTGTACAATATGGATATCGTGACTTACCGGTAGCTTCTGGAGGGCAGCAGAGGAAGCGGCGTCCACCAACACATCCTGTACAAGGGAGAGACAAAGAGTGTGAGAGCCGGTATCACACGAGCGCTTTTTTCCTTAACATTTATCCTTAACAGTGGTCTGGCAGCTTATGAGGTCAACTTATAAAACATCTCTGCTGCTTAAGTTCATCGATCATCAGTCTAGTTTCCGATACCAGTGCCAAGTATTCCAGAAATGTTGCCAGAAATTTTTTGATCATCGAATGTTGACTATAAAAGCTCTCGTGTGATACCGGCTTCAGAGTGGTATTCTTAAACCATTCTTTCCCTTCGCAGCGCCTTTATGAACGAAATAACTTGAAAAATTACGTTACCTTGATAAATGAGAGTGCTAATATGTGTAATCTCTGTAAACAACACTCATTCCCACAGTGTTCGTTCGATATTAGGCGCTGCGAAGGGAAAGACATTTTGAAGAATACGAGTGTAAGTGACGCCAAGGGGATGTAAGGCACCTATCATACAATTATATAATAAGACCTACAGTGAGAGCCATTCTTGCTGTACAGTCAAGGACGAAATGGATCCTTAGTTACCATTTCTGAATCATAGAGTGGGATTCTACTGGCATGGAAAGACCAGTCGTATTTTGGATTGCTATGTAAATCTGTTATGATATACACGGTGAATCTAATGTTGTGCAATGGAATATATTGACACACTTTTCTTTTATCTTAATATAGTTTAAACAAAAATTAATGTGTAAGAGGAAAATGTGCTTCTCATATTGAACAGTAGATCCCAAAGAAATATCAGGGTTGATCTATTCAGAAAATAAATGCAATACTTAATCACGTCGAATGGCCTTTAAGGGGGGTGACCTGTTTTTTTGTTATTTCTGTCCTTTTCTCTCTTTCTCTGGCTTGTATCCATTCGGCCCCATTCAGCCAACTATTTTAAGACGTTTATCCCCATCTAGGTGTCGATTTCTTCCTGGCGAGCAATAGCAAGCCAGCATTATATGAAGAAATCCGGCTTCGCCGGAGAAATTTTTCTATCGAAAAATGTACAAATTTAGCCTGCTGTCAAACAAAAATAAAAAATATGCTGGCTCGCTACCGCTCACCAGTAAAAAAATTACACCTGGATGGGGATAAACGTCTTAAAACAGTAGGCTGAATGGGGCCAAATGGATACAAGCCAGAGAAAGATAGAAAAGGACAGAACAAAAACAGGTCACCCCCTTTAATATCACGTCAGTGTGTTTCATTATGCACGGATTGCAGTCAAGAGTCTGTGTGTGTATGTTTATTACCAGTTGACCGTTAATTGACATGTTTCCATCTTAATTACTCAGCTAATACGAATATTTGGCAGTGATGTTATAAGTTACATAAGCGTGGCTTAATATAACTCAGAGGTATAGTAGTTTCATATTTTTAAGCAAGTATCGAAAAATTCGTTGCTAAGGGATTCAATTACCGTCAGCTGAGATAAAACCGTCTATAGTTTTGATTGCACTTATCTTTCTAACTGCAATGTTTACGTTATGACATTTTCTTCTTTGTGTTAACTCATTTCAGAGGATTATGATTGTAATGGATATATTGTTGCACTCACTGGAATTCAAAACAAACCCAGTCAGTATTTTCTACAGTCTGTTTTTAGCAGACGGTGAATTAAATCCCATACAAGCTGATTTATCGATCTATCTATCTATCTATTGCCTGACGCCGTGATCCCCGAAGGGGTGGCCACGAACGAACCGCCCCCAATCCGAGGCTGTTCGTTCGTTTTTCTTTGCTTAGATATTTGTTCCGGGTGGGGGTCGCAAGCCCACCGACCCAACCTCTTTAGTCGCCTCTTACGACACGCAGAAGGCACTTGGGGCATATTCTATTCCCTAACCTCCAGGGGGTTATTTATCGATACTTACTGGAAATATAAGGAATTACTCTGTCTATGCGTCATATCAGTAACAAGTTTTCAGAATTAACAAAATGTTTCCCTGCAAAAACGCCGAAATAGCTGAATAACCAAGAAAGGGACATAACAATGTACCATCAGCTGAAAGCAAACTGACTATACCTAATTGCAGACGATTCCACAATATTCAGAAATATGCTATCGTAATCGTGAATTTCAATCCAATATGTCCTAAGAATGTCCACGATTAAGTTATAAACACTACACCCTTTGCACAATCCCGGAACGCTAGAGTATCTCGTTTGGGTTCGAAACAAGTTCAAATTAAAGCTCTTGAATAATCGAGCCTCACTGCATGCTCATTACCAGTGTATCTGAAATTGGTGCGCCTAATCTTAGACCAACTCATTTACTGTAAGATACGAGACGGGTCTTGCCTTGGCTTGTGTTGCTGCGTCTTCACTAATGGTCCTCGAGATTGGGACAACTTTTAACTCTGATGCCATTTTGGATATGGAAAAGCGTAACATATGAAAAGCGTAACATATGAAAAGCGTAACATATGAAAAGCGTAACATATGAAAAGCGTAACATATGAAAAGCGTAACATATGAAAAGCGTAACATATGAAAGCGTAACATATGAAAAGCGTAACATATGAAAAGCGTAACATAAACATATGAAAAGCGTAACATATGAAAAGCGTAACATATGAAAAGCGTAACATATGAAAAGCGTAACATATGAAAAGCGTAACATATGAAAAGCGTAACATATGAAAAGCGTAACATATGAAAAGCGTAACATATGAAAAGCGTAACATATGAAAAGCGTAACATATGAAAAGCGTAACATATGAAAAGCGTAACATATGAAAAGCGTAACATATGAATTTGTAGAGAATAATAAATATTACAAGCCTTGCTACAGCGAAACCCAATGACTTGTTTAGTTTTATATAATACAGTATATATATACAGTATATATATATATATATATATATATATATATATATATATATATATACTGTATATATAATTTCCTTTCTCGTATCAATATTCATTCCATTTCACTAGATGTGGAATGAACACCAAGCTAACTATAAACTTAGAAACACGAATATTTTGCCAATAGATGAGAATTATCTCGTGTTACTTAACTATAATATTGACAATATTACTGACAACAATTTATAATAATGAAAATACAAAATGTTAGCAGTTGTCCAGTCTGTTTCCCAAAAGCTTTACTTGAGTCTAGCCTTCCTCTCCCGAGCCATCTTTCACTTGCATGCTGTTTAATTAAAATCCCTTCACATTCCTTATACCCCCTCCACCCCCCCCCCCCAGTCTTTATACTCCCCTACTGTGCCTTTCTTAACTTCCCCCAACTTCTCCACCATAATTTTCAGCCACCCCCCACCCCCCACCCCTTCCGCCTACTGCTCCCCACAATGTGTCTCCTTTCCTTGGATTTCAATGCATCTGTAACCCCTTTCCCCCTTGTCCCAACTACACTCGTGTCTTCTGTTTTTAGCCTGGTGAACTTGCATTTACTCGCTTTGGGCTTAAGAATTGTACTTTGAGCTGATTGGCTGATGATACTGTTTCCAAAAAACATCTTTCAGTTTCGTAAAACAAACACAAGATATATATTAAACATTACTAACAGCCAATCAGCTCGAAATAGAGTTCTCTACCCCAAAACGAGCAAGTGCAAATTCGCCAGGTATAGTACTACTACTAATAATAATAATATTAAAAACAAATACTAATAATGAATAAACTATAGCCTTCTCTCTATCTGATATCTATCCTTGCCTTTTAAATATCACCCCAACTTTGTCCTCTTTGGGTTTATTTGACTTCCCCTACACCTCCCTTCCCAACCCCCACCATCTCATCACTCTCCTACCTACCCCCAACGCCCTTAACCCTTTCAATATACAAGGACGCGTTTCTTCCTTCTGGCTATAATTAGACTATTTTATGCAGTTTAGGAAAGACCTCTAGGAACCTAAGGGGTCAAATCAACTCAGTTCAGCCTCCGAATCCCACATAAGTGTCCTAAGGCTGAATAACAGTGTCTAATGATAGCTAGAATAAGCTGCTAACACGCGTCATATTCGTCAGAGGTAAATCCAATCTTCGGATTCACTCTATGTGTCGCTTCTCTTTCACATAGCTTCCAAGTCCCCCTTAACCCCCCCCCCCCACCCAGTACTGCTGCCTTCATTAACTCAACCTTGCATCCTCAACCTTTCCTCTATATCCTATGTACCTTCATAGAATATAGTCTTTCAATCAGTATGCCACCAAAATCTTCACTCTTACTCCCTTCAATCTAGTCTCTTCTCTCCTCCTTGGAATTAAAGTGATGAAGCTTAGTGGGATCTGCCTCAAGGTTTGGACAGAGACAAGGTAGAGGAGGTGAAGCAGAAGATAGTAGTAACCAGTGGTGTGATTTAGGTTAGTTTGTTTTTTGTTGCGGGCGTTAACATGTGTGCATCCACTCCCGCAAATATCGACTGACTCTAAAGCTTCCTTACCATTTCTCTTTCCCCACCGTTGTTCAATCACTCCACTGCATCCACGGTCGGACCTTACCTAACCTTTCTTCCCTCACTCTACCTCCCCACCCACCTACAATTCTTTCTCTCTCTCTCTCTCTCACCACTACCGCCTATGCGTAGCCTTCTTGTTTCGATCTCTCCATTCCCCTTGCCACATCTGCCTACTCAACTCATTCACTCCACTCCAACGCATATTACTCTCCTCTTTCCCTCATCTCAAACTCCCTCCCAATCCCCACCTCATACTCCTCCCACATTCTCTCTCCTTTCCTTCATCTCAACCTCCCTCCCTTCCCACATTATCTCTCCTTTTCCTCATATGGACCTCCTTTCCATTCCCTCACCTCCTACCTCTCCCACATTCTACCTTCTTTCCCTCAACTCTACCTCCCTCCCCCCCTCCTCCCCACATTCTCCCTTCTTTCCCTCATCTCAACCTCCCACCCAATCCCTCACCTCCTCACATTCTCTCTTCTTTCCCTCATCTCAACCTCCTTCCCAACCTTCCCACATTCTCTCTCCTTTCCCTCATCTCAACTACCCTCCTGCCCCTCCCACATTCTCCCTCCTTTGCCTCATCTGAACCACCCTCCCTCCCAACCCCCTCCTCCCCCACCAACCAGCTGCCGCCGCCCACGCCCCCACCGCCGCCGCCACTGTGCGCAAAAATAATGAATGAAAGCCCGGGGGGGTCGGACACCACGCGGACAAAAACCCGAAACCTGAGCATGGTTCGTGCCCCCTGCAAGAGGAGTGCCAGTCCGTTGCCATGCCTAGCGCTTCTAGTCTTAACCCATTAAATACCATGATGCCTTATTACTTTGTATTTTGGCTAACATTAGTCGATGTTCTGGAGATTAAGAAAGTCATATGTTACGTAGATGGGCTTTTGACGTACCATTTACCCCTTTGATTCCTAGAGGTGTTATATACTGTACCGGTACTTAAGAAAATCGACATACGGTACTTTACCACAGATGGGACATACCAAAAATGTCTGCCACCTCCAGGTTCCTATTTAGTAATTGGTGAACAGGGTCCTTGGATGTGGAAAGACTTCCTAAGCATCTGAACCTGCCCCGTGATCGAACGTGGCCCTCTCGGTTATGAACCTAGCCTGATACCAGATACACCGCAATCACCAACTAGCATTGAACTATTGTATTCACCTTAGTAGGAATCCGTGGGAGCCATAGGGCTAATTACCCACTTTGATATGGAGAGATCCTTCGTATGCTAAGTAAAAACGGCCAAAGATAATCAGAATAGAATGGGAATAGCTTCATCATACTGAAATGGATGACTGGCTAAAATCATTAACGTGTCATGCTGATCACCTTCATCATCAGTCTACTGAGGGTCGGGTTTATCAGCATGGGAACAACACTTGAAGCATCAGTGTCAAGTAAGCAACATGACATCTAATGAAAAGGAGAAAAAAGTTGGCGTTAAGTCTCAAGCTTAATATAGAAAGGTCTAATTGGTAACACCGCCTTCTATGTAAACCTATGACACCTGCAGCCATGTCCATGAACCCACACTGTAGTTCACCGTGCATTATAATATACCTGTGACTTATACCCAGCGCCAGCCTACTTGATAGTTGAGGAACAGTCAGGGAAATAATACAAATAATAATAATAAATAATAATAAATAAAATAATAATAAATACTGTGTCGTGGCATACTAAGAGTACAAAGGAGTACAAAGGAAATCAAGCAACAACAGATCTAGTGACCCTTCTAGGTTGCTTGTCCTCCAAAACACTGAGGATCAAGTGTCCAAACAGAGTTAAACAGGGTTAACTTATCTATGGTAGCAGCAGACACGACCCACCAACGTCACTGTGTACTGCATAATTTGTCCTGCGCTAGACGACAAAGGGTATTAAGCTTATATGTTGATCCTTTTACAGCCTAGGGGATTAAACTAGTGTTACCTAATCCACCACTATCTCCACCACGACGCTCATACTAACAATACAAGGTTTTATTGTCTGTAAGGGTACGTAATAATTCAACAGCTAACAGGATTATATCCTGTATGTACCAAAATGTTTCGTTCCCTTTAGGTGGCCTAGTGGTAAAGCTTTTTCCTTTACTCTGGGGCAGCCTAAGACGGCAGATGTTTGTGACTCTCTAGATGACTTTAGAGTTTGTTAAATGAACGGTCATAAGCGACCTATGTTAACACAATTATCTCTTGAAAATGAAGATACAAGCAAATAGGTTGAAAATTAATGAATACCTACATCGTCCACCCAAATACACCCAGGCTGACCAACCCAAACCTTACCCCTATCCCACCACTGCGTATTGTGTGTGTTTTTTTTGTTTTTTTGTTTTTTTTTTCGTTTTACTCCCCATCCCATGTGCTTATTATTCTAATGTAGTGGTGTGACCCTTCCTCCCCATAATATCCCTCTGGGATCTCGATGGGCCCTTCCCCAAAGGTCCTTTCTATAGACCTATCAAAACCCTTTGGGCACACCCTGGGGACCTTCCTCTAGGCTAGGGCCTCTGCTTGAGACCTCCCCTGGGATATCTTCTTAAGGCACCTCGTGATGGGTCTCCTCGCAACACCCTTCATAGTCACTGGGGTGCACTCCAGTCTCGATCGGGGAGTGAGTTGAATAACGATATGGGTATAATGTATGGAGGCCAGTCTCCTACTCTGAGGTAATTTCCCAAGGTCTAGATTTTGGTTGATTTCCTCCTCCGAAGTTCTCGTGCAACTTGTGACCTCCCCTAGCTCTTATTGCTATGGTTGATTCACTTTCACGCACACACACACACACACAAACACACACGCTCGCGCTCTCTCTCTCTCTCTCTCTCCTAAAAAAAAAATATATATATATATAGAAAGAGTGGTGGCCAGTTTAGTTTGTTAGTTGTGTATGTATGCCCCCTACGAGGCGCCTCTCCTCCCTTTCTACCACCCCACAAGTTGTTTTTGTGCCCTAATCCATACCAAATATAAAGAGTAAGGCCCCGGGGCACTCATAACCACATTGCTGCTTCGCGACTAAGGCAAAAAATAATTAGTTATCATTAGCATATGTACAGCCTACACAAAAAAATCGCGACATAAACACCCACACACACAAAAAACAAACCAACCAAGACAGTCACTCCAACTTAATTATAGTGGCAGCCATGTTGGACACCAGCCTTGCAAACGAGAGACTTTTCATATACAGTCTCAAAACTATGTCCTTTATATTTCGTCTGTATAATTAAATATCCGAAGTTAAAGTTGTGTTCCATTGTTCCCATGAAGACCTTGGAAATGATTTAATGGCCAAACAATGCAACTTGATGTACATTGTCATGTATTTACCTCTCACATTCAACTCGTTCTTGAAGCAATATATTCTCAGTTTGCCAACCTGTTGGATATCTTGCTTGTACTGTAAACTAAACATGATAATTATCAAGGGAATCTTTTTCATTCAAGTAGCCCACCGTTTTTCGTGAACACACAGCAGGAAGCACAAGCATATAATTGACAAACAGACCTACTCCAGCACTAGGTAGACAAGACACTGTACTACATTTGTTTTAATGTGGCACAAATTTACTACATCACTAGCAAGCTGATTTATCGATAACTAATCGAATGATAAGAGACTGGTACGTCTCTGTATTATATTAATGCCAAGTGTTCATAATTAACAACATAATTAGCTATAGAACGCTGGCATATATGAATAATTGACTGAAGTTAAATTTTCGTCGGCTTAAAAAATCAAACTATTGGTATACAACATGGTGAGTAGTGTACACAAACCAAGGTGGTCTACTTGCTCTCATAGTGGACCCTGGGAAACAAGATACTGTACTTCTCCATCTGCCTGACAACAACAATGGGCCAGAAGAGGCTGGTACACTGACTATAGGGCAGCACATTCTCCTCCCACCAGTAGGCTTCAGTCAATTCATGTTGATATGCCATAATGCAGGATTGCAACAATAGCCACCAACCAACCTGGGCCACCACTAACAACATCGCTGGCACCTTTGCCATTCATTACGCTCTTGGTTGACACCTTGCCCTTAATATCTCCTCTGCCAGATACACCAAAGAGGAAGGCCCCAAGTCACCACAGAAATGCAACAGTCTCCCCCGGAAACTCTCACAATAGAGAACGGAAGTGACCAGTCTCCCATCTAAGCCAACCAACAGAAAACAGGAGTTTCTGCTAACTGCCCCACCTCGCACTAGACCTGCACTTAACACCTCCATGGTAGAGGGTCTAACCTTTGGCCCTATAATAAGGACCACTCTTGTCAATCTTGTTGGCCCCCAAAGATGAGCACCGAAAATGGTTGAAGGCCAGGATGTGGAGATTACTCGGCAGCTCAGCTCCAATGCTTACCAAGGCTATAGGGAGATTGCTTACCCAGGTTCTTCCCTATTTTATGTTTACACAGGTGGAACAGTGTCACTTACCCAGGTTCCTGGAATAGTATCACTTATTCAGGTTACTACAACTTTATTGTTTTCCAAGCATCCTACACCTTCACCAGTAGGCTACCACCACCAGCCCAGCAGAAAGAAAGTGAGAACCAGGTGCCACGATTACCAACACTGATGACACCAGAAAAACAGCAAAAAGAAAGGAGGTGAGAGGACGAGGACCTACCCGAGACACCTGGAAAGACTATCCTTCTGAAATAGCGGATCATTGTACTTTATGCTAATATTGTTGGTCTCTATTTTTAAGATCCCTACTAAATATTTAACTTCAACATACACACATTAATCCCTTGCATATCACGATACGCATTTATACAGTGTATGTTATAGATATTACGGATGTCTCAATCTCTAATATTAATGATATGCATTTCTATCTTAACGTCAGATCTTCTCCACAACACCACTATGACACATTAACTCCCCTCCCATGCTCCCCCCCCCCTCTCCCTTCAATATCCATGTTATACCTTTTTGCAGGTTCTACCTTATTACTTAATTGTACATACATGTTTCCACTCCATTGATAGTAATTATAAATCCTTAGATAAGTCGACCTCAACATATACAGTATATGTTTGCAATCCCTAGTAAAATGTGATGTGTACTGGTAGTAACTTCCTCCCTAGTACCATGTGGTGTGTACTGTAATGTTGGTAGTAACTTCCTCCCTAGTAGCATGTGTAGTGTACTGTAATGTTGGTACCGTAGTATCTTCCTCCCTAGTACCATGTGTTGTGTACTGGTAGTAACTTCCTCCCTAGTACCATGTGTTGTGTACTGGTAGTAACTTCCTCCCTAGAACCATGTGTTGTGTACTGTAATATTGGTAGTAACTTCCTCCCTAGTACCATGTGTTGTGTACTGGTAGTAACTTCCTCCCTAGTACCATGTGTTGTGTACTGTAATGTTGTTAGTAACTTCCTCCCTAGTACCATGTGTTGTGTACTGGTAGTAACTTCCTCCCTAGTACCATGTTGTGTACTGGTAGTAACTTCCTCCCTAGTACCATGTGTTGTGTACTGTAATGTTGTTAGTAACTTCCTCCCTAGTACCATGTGTTGTGTACTGGTAGTAACTTCCTCCCTAGTACCATGTGTTGTGTACTGGTAGTAACTTCCTCCCTAGTACCATGTGTTGTGTACTGGTAGTAACTTCCTCCCTAGTACCATGTGTTGTGTACTGGTAGTAACTTCCTCCCTAGTACCATGTGTTGTGTACTGGTAGTAACTTCCTCCCTAGTACCATGTGTTGTGTACTGGTAGTAACTTCCTCCCTAGTACCATGTGTTGTGTACTGGTGGTAACTTCCTCCCTAGTACCATGTGTTGTGTACTGGTAGTAACTTCCTCCCTAGTACCATGTGTTGTGTACTGGTAGTAACTTCCTCCCTAGTACCATGTATTTTGTACTGGTAGTAACTTCCTCCCTAGTACCATGTGTTGTGTACTGGTAGTAACTTCCTCCCTAGTACCATGTGTTGTGTACTGTAATGTTGTTAGTAACTTCCTCCCTAGTACCATGTGTTGTGTACTGGTGGTAACTTCCTCCCTAGTACCATGTGTAGTGTACT
Organism: Paralithodes platypus; assembly: GCA_032716605.1. Taxonomy (NCBI): domain Eukaryota; kingdom Metazoa; phylum Arthropoda; class Malacostraca; order Decapoda; family Lithodidae; genus Paralithodes; species Paralithodes platypus. The sequence continues at coordinate 61,464,936 of CM064572.1, forward strand.
GGTGGTAACTTCCTCCCTAGTACCATGTGTTGTGTACTGGTGGTAACTTCCTCCCTAGTACCATGTGTAGTGTACTGGTGGTAACTTCCTCCCTAGTACCATGTGTTGTGTACTGTAATGTTGTTAGTAACTTCCTCCCTAGTACCATGTGTTGTGTACTGGTAGTAACTTCCTCCCTAGTACCATGTGTTGTGTACTGTAATGTTGTTAGTAACTTCCTCCCTAGTACCATGTGTTGTGTACTGTAATGTTGTTAGTAACTTCCTCCCTAGTACCATGTGTTGTGTACTGTAATGTTGTTAGTAACTTCCTCCCTAGTACCATGTGTTGTGTACTGTAATGTTGTTAGTAACTTCCTCCCTAGTACCATGTGTTGTGTACTGTAATGTTGTTAGTAACTTCCTCCCTAGTACCATGTGTTGTGTACTGTAATGTTGTTAGTAACTTCCTCCCTAGTACCATGTGTTGTGTACTGTAATGTTGTTAGTAACTTCCTCCCTAGTACTATGTGTTGTGTACTGTAATGTTGGTAGTAACTTCCTCCCTAGTACCATGTGTAGTGTACTGGTAGTAACTTCCTCCCTAGTACCATGTATTTTGTACTGGTAGTAACTTCCTCCCTAGTACCATGTGTTGTGTACTGTAAGCGCCTGAACATTAAGTCTTGGTCCAGCATCTGACACCTGATACCTCTGTTGTCTGTCTCACCCTGCCAGCTTCCTTCCGCCCCACTACCCTCATACTGCAGTGTGTGTGTGTGTGTGTGTGTGTGTGTGTGTGTGTGTGTGTGTGTGTGTGTGTGTGTGTGTGTGTGTGTGTTTTTTTTTTTTTTTCTATATTACAACTACTCCCTCTCGGGCATAGGCTGATAGCCTTTACACTCTACCGCTGAACACGGTGAGGCCCGTGAGGTCTTGCTCCAGTCTAGGGAGTGAGACATGCGAAGCTTCACGGCTCGAAGCAACTCCATTTCTGAAGCCGCCTCGCCTCTGCGCTTCACAGTCTCATCCCCCACACTCGGACCCTCACTCTCAGAACGCCACCTATTGAGCAATTAACTCACTAGGCATTGCCCCCTGTAGCATATTTTTAATATGGGAATATTCATACAATGCTATTTTAATCAGGGAACAATGAGGGTATTTTTTTGGCATTTCGGTGTGCTGTGGTAATGCACTGATACTAGGTACAGCACAAATTCCATCCCAATAATATCTTCCCATTGACATATTAGGATTCGAACCCGGGTCCATTGGATTACCAGTCCAGTGGCAAGACCACTCCGCCACACCTCCCCTCTGTGAGTGTGTGTGTGTGTGTGTGTCACCCTGCCAGCTTTCTTCCGCCCCACCCCACTACTCTCATACTGCAGTGTAAATAACAATAATATTAATAATAACATTAATAATAATATTATTATTTACAATAATAATAATAATAATAATAATAATAATAATAATAATCGGTTTACTTAGAGCCGGCAGCCAAAGAGGCTGAAAATACACAGACTTAACTTATCTTATCCTAAGGAATCAACAGACTGATTCTGGCTGCTAACGAGGACGCTTACATACCCCCGAGGAAGTAGGACATGGGCAGGAGACTTTGCAGGTCCCCTGAGAAATGGTCCATCCAGACCTAGCCTTCACGGCCAGGGAAAGTTTTTGAGAGAAACTTCCCCTGCCAGCACGTGGGATCAAACCCCCGACACCATGGGCCGAATTTATAAAACTTTGTTAAGAAATTTCAATTTTATGACTTACCTCGGCAATAATCCTAAAAAAACAATTATAAACATGCTAGGCATTTTTTCAGCTAATATTTGAGCAAGCTAAAACAATGTATAAAGCAGTTTCAGCAAAACAATGTATAAAGCAGTTTCAGCAAAATCATAAATTATGCAATCATTTAGACTAAATTAACTACCGGTACTCTTTAATATATGATTTTATATATTAAGTATCTTAAGCTATCAACTGTTTGTTTATCAAATAAATTTGAAAACATATCACTATATTTTGGATTACATAGTTTCCTACGATTGAAATTTACAAAACTCTGGCTACATTTGTTATTCCAGTGATGTTTACAGGCAATATTAGTAAAAGTGCAGACATTGATAATTAAAGGTATTTACTATAATTTTCGTGTGATGTTTATCGCCAAAATAACAATAAAATATAATTGTAATCATTTAAAGCTCGCAAATTTCTATAACAGTTAACTCTATTCTTTGTCAAAAGTTGGTTGTCTTTGATTTGACCTCAAGTTCAAGGTCATATAATACGGAGGATACCGATAGGCTACTTCTTATACTGCAATATAACTCATCACTTCTTTACAAATTGTATTTATTCCTCTTACTTACTCCGTTCATCTCAAACTGTTTGTTAGCTTCCACCCTATACTTAACGTTATCAGATTAATGAAGGTATTGCCTTTACAACGGCACCTCGTATCTACATTCTACTTTTCCTATTTTTTTCTGAAGAGTGTAGAGAGGGGAGAAGGGGTGTTTGGAGAGAGAGGGAGCTGTTGGAGTGGCTTTGTTATATGTCCCCCCCCCCCCCCCTTCTCCGGCTGGCCAGAGCCATGGATGCTTTGTGGCAGTACACGTGCGATATACAAGCACCCCCCACGCGTGGCCTATCATATAAATATTTACTCCAAGCTCCCCTCTCACTCCTTCCGGGCCCCCCCCCCCCCCCCACGGCCAACACACGCCACCTTAGTCATTCATTACCATCATCACCACCACTGTTTACCTCATCACCATCATCAGTCATTATCTTAAGTCATTTATTACCATCATCACCACCACTGTTGACCTCATCACCATCATCAGTCATTATCTTAAGTCATTTATTACCATCATCACCACCACTGTTGACCTCATCACCATCATCAGTCATTATCTTAAGTCATTTATTACCATCATCACCACCACTGTTTACCTCATCACCATCATCAGTCATTATCTTAAGTCATTTATTACCATCATCACCATCACTGTTGACCTCATCACCATCATCAGTCATTATCTTTAGTCATAGCTTTTTATCATGTTCAAAGACTTCATTGCATAAAGTAATACAACATAATCTCCACAATCACATTGTTTCAAAGCTATTGAAACAGAATATGAAACAAAACGGTGTACGACGTATTAAACGAAGCTACAGATATCAATAAATATATACACACGATTCAAGTATATCATCACTTGAACAGTAGGGTGGTGAATTAGTGTCTTATAATACATGTATAATTAGCATCGGAATGCACATGTTCACTACCATCAAAATCAGCAGGAGTTAAGGAGAGATTTCCACTTGAGGGATTTTTTTCTTCACACCTTTCTCCCTCATGTTTAGCCCATTGCTTTTCTAATTTTAAGACGTTCGCCCCATTATTTTGACGATTTTAAGAACCTTCGACCCATTTCTGTCAATTTTAAGACCTTTAGTGCCATTTAGGTGTCAATTTTATCCTGGCGAGCGATAGCGAGCCTGTAATTTAAGAGTAATCGGCCTTCGGCCGGGACATTTTTCTACCGAAAAATGTACAAATTTATCTTGAAAGGGGCTCAAGGGGGTGTAATCTTAAGCTTGATGGATATCCAGAGACCAAACTAAAGACCTCTCCTTAAAGCCCGTCAGTACGATGACGCCATTTAATTTAATCTGGGTATCATTAGACGATTTTGCACAGTTTAGGAAGGACCTCTAGGAATGAAAAGGGTAAAATATATCTCAATTACCCATTTAACTCCCACAGACCCTTTCTAAAGTAAATAAAATCCTCTAATGACAACTATAATTACAATTAAGAAGATGTAATTGTACTGCCGGGGTTAACTCAACAAAGCTCCTCCCCACTGTGAACTCTAGGACTTTCGACAATGTTTTTTTCTTCCCTCTGATTGTTTACAGCCTAAATGTATCCTGTTTCTCCGTCAAACACCGAGGTGGTCTAAAAGCTGGATCAGGTACCGTACTTTAACTTTATTATATACTTTTTAAATTATGATTAGGTGAGCGGAGAGTCATGGGGTTAACCCCTTCTATACCAGCGACGTTCTTTTAACTTTATTCTAGCTATAATTAGAGTATTTCGTGCAGTTTAAGAAAGATCTGTGGTAGTAAAAATGGTAAAGTGAGATACTTCGAAGCCTTTTACTTTCTAGAGAGCCTTTTTAAACTGAATAAGATCGTCTAATAGTAGCAGGCATAAAGTTAAACGGATGGTACTGGTACTGTACGGGTTAACGTACAACGATGCAACATCATTCTCTGAGGAGAACAACTTGTCTGGCAATTGTTGTACCCATTATGCAAGATGAATATAAGCCACATTTGTGGTTATTTAAGTATGTATTGATCTTATGATTAGTAAAATAGGCCCATGTTCCACTATTCAAGTTATTAATATGATTATTTTGCATTATATCAGTCACAAACACTTAATTTGTCTAGGTTTTAAGATATGTTATTATATGTTGGTTATGTATGTTTGACCCCTGTGTATACTTTATGTTTGACCCCTGTGTATACTGTATGTTTGACCCCTGTGTATACTGTATGTTTGACCCCTGTGTATACTGTATGTTTGACCCCTGTGTATACTGTATGTTTGACCCCTGTGTATACTGTATGTTTGACCCCTGTGTATACTGTATGTTTGACCCCTGTGTATACTTTATGTTTGACTCCTGTGTATACTTTATGTTTGACCCCTGTGTATACTTTATGTTTGACTCCTGTGTATACTTTATGTTTGACTCCTGTGTATACTTTATGTTTGACCCCTGTGTATACTGTATGTTTGACCCCTGTGTATACTGTATGTTTGACCCATGTGTATACTGTATGTTTGACCCCTGTGTATACTTTATGTTTGACTCCTGTGTATACTTTATGTTTGACCCCTGTGTATACTGTATGTTTGACCCCTGTGTATACTGTATGTTTGACCCCTGTGTATACTTTATGTTTGACTCCTGTGTATACTTTATGTTTGACCCCTGTGTATACTGTATGTTTGACCCCTGTGTATACTGTATGTTTGACCCCTGTGTATACTTTATGTTTGACCCCTGTGTATACTTTATGTTTGACCCCTGTGTATACTTTATGTTTGACCCCTGTGTATACTTTATGTTTGACCCCTGTGTATACTTTATGTTTGACCCCTGTGTATACTTTATGTTTGACCCCTGTGTATACTTTATGTTTGACCCCTGTGTATACTTTATGTTTGACCCCTGTGTATACTGTATGTTTGACCCCTGTGTATACTGTATGTTTGACCCCTGTGTATACTTTATGTTTGACCCCTGTGTATACTTTATGTTTGACCCCTGTGTATACTTTATGTTTGACCCCTGTGTATACTGTATGTTTGACCCCTGTGTATACTGTATGTTTGACCCATGTGTATACTTTATGTTTGACCCCTGTGTATACTTTATGTTTGACCCCTGTGTATACTTTATGTTTGACCCCTGTGTATACTGTATGTTTGACCCCTGTGTATACTGTATGTTTGACCCATGTGTATACTTTATGTTTGACCCATGTGTATACTGTATGTTTGACCCCTGTGTATACTGTATGTTTGACCCCTGTGTATACTGTATGTTTGACCCCTGTGTATACTGTATGTTTGACCCATGTGTATACTTTATGTTTGACCCCTGTGTATACTTTATGTTTGACCCCTGTGTATACTCAGCTGACCTAGACAGGAATATCCATGGATGTAACTAACATTATTGAATTAAGTTTGCATTAGTCACAAATATGAATGTAACCAGATGACGATGCTGTTGTTTCAGTGGAATATAGGCTCTTTGAGCAGTATGTAACGCTTTACTAGTGGTTGTCCCCTCACAGAAGAGGGGGCGCTGCTCAATAAACTCTCCCATCGGGGCAAAATTTAATCTCTCTTTTTCCTCCTTCTTCTTTGCCATCTATTAGGTCCACTTTCCCCTCTACTAGAATTAATTCCTGACTACATCGGTGGGATCGTAAGATTTGTGTGGCCAGTGTATCAATGTAAATCTATGTAACACACACTCTCTCTCTCTCCATCTTCACCATCGTGGGAATTACACTAACATCCGGGCGGAGTCTACTTTTTGCTGGTGCCACGCTTGCCCTATTCTCTCTCTCTCTCTCTCCCTCCCTATTCTCTCTCTCTCTCTCTCTCTCCCTATTCTCTCTCTCTCTCTCTATCTCTCTCTCCCTCTCTCTCTCTCTCTCTGTTTCTCTCTCTCTCTCTCTCACTCGATTTCCTAGGCTGTTTTCGGAATTATACATAGAGATACTGATTTACTAAATACCTGTTTGTAAAACATGTTAATTTAGGAAAATCAATGTTATTGCACAAGCAACCTTTTTTTCCTTTTGTTCACCGTATGCAACAAATTTGACTGCATTCATGTTCAGCCATTTCAGCCTTAAAACTACATTTTACTGGTGTGTTACTATGTTAAATAAATGTACTGAATATATTATGAATCATACATTGTGGAAGTCACCTTATGCAATCTCTCTCTCTCTCTCTCTCTCTTCCAAACACACACACTGCAAGGCATTATCCCTTTTCCTGGTTACCATGTAATCTTATCTAAAAAAAAAAAAATTTTTTTTATTCATCTTGTGAAAAGTGTTGCACATGGCCAAGCAATGCATATATTGTATTCTATTGTATCATTAACAATTATTGTATCTAAATGTATAATTGTTTGTCCGTATCTACTTTGTGGGGAGGTAAATAAAGGTTATTCTTGCCACTGGCCTGGTAATCCAAAGGTCCCGGGTTCAAATCCCGATGTATCAATGGGAAGATATTATTGGGATGGAATTTGTGCTGTACTTGGTATCAGTGCATTACCACAAGCCCACCGAAACGTCAATAAAATACCCTCATTGTTCCCTGATTAAATAGCACTGTATGAATATTCCCATATTCAAAATATGCTATAGGGGTGCAATGCCTGGTGAGTTATCTGCTCAACAGGTGGCGTTGTGTGTGTGTAAGTGTGAGAGTCCGAGTGTAGGGGGTGAGACAGTGAAGCACGGGAACGAGGTGGCTTCAGAGATGGGGTCGTTTCGGGCCATGAGTGAGCACCGTGCCTCATGTGAAGGCAAGATGGCAGGTGCTCGTTGTACTCTACGTGCTTCACATGTCTCACTCCCTAGACTGGAACAAGACCTCACGGGCTTCACTGTTCATTGTAAAGCGGTGAATGTTAAGGCTCTCAGCCTATGACCGAGAGGAAGTAAGTTGGAATATAGAAAAAAAAAAAAAAAAAAAAAAAAAAGTCAAGTCGCCCCCTTCATTTAGCTCTCTCTCTGTATGTCTCTATGTCTGTCATTGATTTTCCAGTGAATTTATTGATACAATGACGCACATGGCCGAGTCAGATATGATGAGCTTGAATTTTACCAGAATTGTTGCTTATGTGAATGTCATTGCATAAATCTGAATTGTTGCTTATGTGAATGTCATTACATAGATCAGAATTGTTGCTTATGTGAATGTCATTGCATAGATCTGAATTGTTGCTTATGTGAATGTCATTGCATAGATCTGAATTATTGCTTATGTGAATCTCATTGCATAGATCTGAATTGTTGCTTATGTGAATGTCATTGCATAGATCTGAATTGTTGCTTATATGAATGTCATTGCATAGATCTGAATTGTTGCTTATGTGAATGTCATTGCATAGATCTGAATTGTTGCTTATGTGAATGTCATTGCATAGATCTGAATTGTTGCTTATGTGAATGTCATTGCATAGATCTGAATTGTTTGACCACATAATTATGATATATTGCGTATAACAAGACACTATCACTGTTACACCATCACACAGCACATTCTACTTCTATTAACCCCTTCAGAACCATGACGTCTTTTGATCTTTCATTCTAGTTAAAATTATATGATTTTATGCAGTTTCAAAAGGACCTATGTTATTAAGATCGTGTTTACCCAATTGAGGTGTAGAGGTATATTATAAACTAAAGAAAATCGTCTAATGGTAACCAGCATATGATGAAAATTACGTTATGGTAGTGATGGGGTTAAACCTACTCTTGTCCCTTGTCTCATCATTCTCATAATACCCCTACCGGTACCCCAGACCTCCGTCTCCAGTTAGTCATGTCTGCCCAATATATACCCTCATACAACCTACCCAAAAATATACTGTAAATTGCATTATCTTCCTCAAGCTTTCTTTTTTAATTTCTTGTGTGTTCTTTCCCAATTCAGATCTCCAGCTTTTGTAACTCGTCAACCTATGATACCCTGAACTCCCTCGTCTACTGTCCTAATACTTCTAGGTTTTCTCCTCCAATATCTCAACTGTTATCACCTTCGGACTTCATCCTTTAAACCCAATTGTGCCCCCCTACCTTTAGTACTGGTACTACTCCAATGTCTCGACTGTTTTCAAGCTGACACTACCGTCAGTCTACGTCCTTGAACATGAAACCTCAATGCCTGTTTCTTTCATTATTATCCTACAAACCTTTGCCATCGACTTTTGTGATCATGTTGTCTATTTCAATTCCTTACACAGCGTTATTTTATCTCCAGAGATTTATATCTCAATTTGTTTTTACTTACAACACCTTCCCCAAGCTCTTGCCCTATATAATTATATAATTATATAATTATTCATATACCTCCCATTCCTCTTCTATTAATTTTCTCTTTACTTCATTTGTTTCTTTCCACATAATTTAATTGTCATCTCATCTTCTTCTACTGATTGTACCTCTTCCTCCACACCACCTTCAACTTCATAATGCCTCCTCTCCTCTCCTATCCTCAATGTAAGGTAGCTCTTCCTCCCCACCACCAACACTAATGCGTTCCTCCTCCTCTTCTCATTGTACCTCTCCTTCCCACATCTCCACTCTACTAAGCTTCCCCCTCCTCAGTGTACAACATCCCCACCTCCTCAACGCCACAATGCCTCCGCCTCCCCCTCCCCCATTCTTCGTATCTCTTCCTTATACACTTCTCTTCCCCAACACCTTTCACCCCACAATAACTCCCCTTCTTCTCTTCGCAGTGTACACCTAGCAAGATTTTCAACTAGCCCAGTGCTATTTGTATTTATGTTATTATAGAGTAATAATGAAAAGTAATTTATGTTATTATAGAGTAATAATGAAAAGTAATTTATGTTATTATAGAGTAATAATGAAAAGTAATTTATGTTATTATAGAGTAATAATGAAAAGTAATTTATGTTATTATAGAGTAATAATGAAAAGTAATTTATGTTATTATAGAGTAATAATGAACAGTAATTTATGTTATTATGGAGTAATAATGAAAAGTAATTTATGTTATTATAGAGTAATAACGAAAAGTAATGGCAAGCAAAATATACAGACATAACCTACCCACTAATGTTGTTAATTTCTTTCTATAACCTTTCTCATTATTAGATTTGTAAATAACATAAATATCATAAATAAAAGAAGCCCTGGGTCCGCTGGAAATCTTGTCAACTGCACCTTCCCTCCCCACTAATCTTCCTCCTCCTCTCCCCTTCTTAGTGTACCTATGTTATCCTCACCACCACCACCCCACAATGCCCTCCCTACCCCTCAGCTCTTTTTCACGGTATCTCTTCTCTCCACCACCTCCACCATACTAAGGTTCCTCCTCTACTTCTTTGTACTTCTCCCCAGAATCTTCTAGGATTCTAGAAGATTCTGCCTTCCTTCCTCCCCCCCCTCCCCCCCCCCCCCCCCCCTCCACCCACTAAGCTTCCCCCTCACGCCCCACATCCGCCCACTAACCACCAGATAGAATTCAGAACGCTGCCCATTATCCGTGCACACTATTTGCTGACACCTGGGCGGAAATGTTATGCTTCAAGTCAGTAAAGAATAATCTCCATTTTTGTTCTCTCTCACTCTCACACATTCTCTCTCTCTCTCTCTTTACTTGAACTCAAGCCAAACCACTTATGTTGATTGGCACCTAAGTTGATTCGTACGCAAGATGATTCGTACTCAAGTTGATTCGTAAATGACCTGTTTTGCACACACACATGCGTCGTACACAATTGTCTTGAACACGCTGTTTTGTACGGTGCAAAAGCTCTTTCGTATACACATTTTGAACACAAAACTAAATCCTACATTCGCATAATGCATATACACGTATTTATACACACGCTGATTCATACGATGATACGCCTAATTCTGTGTAGCCTGCACATGCCAAGATACAGTACAAAGGAGTACAAAGGAAATCAAGCAACAACATATCTAGTGACCCTTCTAGGTTGCTTGTCCTCCAAAACACTGAGGATCAAGTGTCCAAACAGTGGTTTAGAGTGGGTAAGGAAACATTGGAAAGGGAATTACTGCCCTGGAACTAATGTCCGTGGCAGGATTAGGAAGTTAGTAGGGGACAGATGGGTTAGTAACTGAGGGGGGGATAAAATAAAGTTATTCATTTACAAACGCAGTCAGTCGCGGGTTTGATGCGAGATATTTGTCTAGGCGGAGTTTAAATGAATCAACGGTGATGCAGTCTATAACGTTTCGGGGAAGCCCATTCCACAAGTTGACAACTCGATTGAAGAAGAAATATGTATATGTATCTTGGCACATGCTATTTCATACAGCAACCGACGTTTATGCGTGCACTTTGTATTGATACTGCTGGTGTGTACTCTAGTGTTAATAAGCAATATAGTACACTAACTATTTCGAACACATTATTTCGTGCATTATTTCATACACAAATTGTTTCGTAAAAATATGCTTCTATGGTTTAATGGTTAGCACGAGTTCCTGTTGATCACAAGGTCCAGGGTTCGAATCCCGGGTGGGTTGTATGAGATTTTTCTCAAGTGGCATTGCTTGATATAATGATTGTCATATTGTACTGTACCTTTCATATACTATATTATATTATCTTGTATTTGATCGTAGAAATATATAAAGTCTTATACTCTTCCTGTTAGAGAACTCACTCAATTACCAGCTTTGCTGTAGCAAATTAGTTTCATATAATACATTTCGGCTCCTAAGGACAATTATGTATATGTTATGATGTATGTATTATAACAGACTTATTAGGTACGTACATAAAGATCGATGTGACTACTGTCGTTCCAAAAGGTAACATATACTGTAATATTAAACAAATATATATACCGTATATGTATATTTTTACCTTAATGTCATAACTTACCAATAACACAATTCTTAAACATATTTATTTATTTTTTCTATATTCCAACTACTCCCTCTCGGGCATAGGCTGAGAGCCTGTACATTCAACCGTTATGAACGGTGAAGCCCGTGAGGTCTCGTTCCAGTCTAGGGAGTGAGACATGTGAAGCATTTTTAGCTGCAACCAGTCCCTGCCATATTGCCTTTGCAGGATGCATGGGGCTTAGTTGCTCACTCACGTCTCAAAGCAGCCCCATCTCTGAAGCTGCCTCGCTCCAGTGCTTCACTGTCTCAACTCCTAGACTCGGACCCTCATTCTCAGAACACCACCTATTGAGCAATGAACTCACTAGGCATTGTCCCCCTGTAGCATATTTTGAATATGGGAATATTCATACAGTGCTATTTAATCAGGGAACAATGAGGGTATTTATTTGGCGTTTCGGTGGGCTTTTGTGGTACTGCACTGCTACTAGGTACAGCACAAATTCCATCCCGTGCATCCTGCGAAGGCAATATTGCAGGGGCTGGTTGCAGCTCAAAAGTCCTTCACATGTCTCTCTCCCTAGACTGGAACGAGACCTCACGGGCTTCACCGTTGAATGAACGGTTGAATGTACAGGCTCTCAGCTTATGCCCGAGAGGGAGTAGTTGGAAAGAAAAAAATTGTGTGCAGCGTGAATTGTCAGACAAGCAGTGATAAAATTGCCTCTTGATCGTTATCTTTAAAATATGTTTTATTTGTAGTGTACCTTTCTACGTAATACCGCCACTTGGATCCAGATGGCGTTCGGTATATTTGGGATATGGCTAATTGACAGTTTAAATGAAACGGTGATCTAGCCCTTTAACTCCAGAGAACTTCCTCTATGGAACAATCGTTTGGTGAAAAGTTAAATACAGACTAAAAGTCGGTATATTATTGACATGGTTAAGAAATCCAATTAAGCTAATGTCGTTTATTTTTCACCATTTTTGTTTAAGTCTTGCCACCAGCCAGCAATTTAATGTTCAGCCTAGTAAGGAGTTTGAGAGGCACAGGCCAAACCGCAGTCTCCGTCCGCTTCTGTCTTCCACGTAACCAACCCCCTCACGTTTGTTTCTTTACAAGGAGGAGAATGAAGTGCATATAGACAGAGACTAAATATATACAGCGTGAGATAGTGGGATATAAATAGGTGAAAATAGGGCATGTTTCCTGGTTACCCCCCCCCCCATCTCTCTCTCTCTCTTATCTGTCTGCTTAACTGTCCGCCTTCTTGTCTATCACACACACACACGCACACTCTTCTATATTCTATTACCGGTATCTCTCTCTCTCTCTCTCTCTCTCTCTCTCACACACACACACCACTACACACAAAACAATCCCACCCCTCCCCTCTTCCTTACTACCCCAACCCCCTCTCCTCTCTCCCCTCAACCACAACTCCCCCTCCCCCCACCACCACTACTACTACGGCTTACTACCACCGCCACCTGACCTCGTGACCCCGTAGTGACCTTAACCTATGGCCTCGGTGTACAAAGACCCCCATTTCTTCCCTCTTTACTCTTACGCACCACGACACACGTACTTATGAGGGTGTAATGGAGGGGGGGGGGGGGTAGCGAGGGAGAGGGGTGGTGGAGGCGGTGGTAAGTAGAGGAGGGGGTAGTGGGGAAGGAGAGGGTGGTGGAGAGGGGAAGGATAATAGAGAAGGAGCAAGGCTGTAGTGTCAAGGAACTATAGACCTGACCTACTCTTGACTCACAGAGTGCGGGCTTGATAATCCTATAGGGTTGATAGCCTCTGAAGTCCTAATTAAACTAGGACAACATTAAATCCGGTCACTCATTCGTAGCAGTTGTCTTGGCATCGGTACATTGACTCAAATGATGGGTAGCGCTCAAGTACACAGTGACTCCCTTCTGGACCACTAGGGTGTGTGAGGTTGAAAATCTCGCTTAATATTAATCCTAGTCGAGAGAAAAACGAAAACAATAAATTAATATATAACACTGTTCTCTAGCACTACCTTTTGTTTCACTTCTTGTGCCTTGTCTCTGTCCAAACCCTGAGGGAGATCTGACGAACCTTCATCCCTTTATTTTTCTTATACTGGACGGAGACAGATTTACTTCATTATTAATCTGGTTATAAGACAAGGAATTGAATATCCAGTTGCCAGGTTGGTTACACGCAAACATAAATTAACCCGTTCAGTACCAGATTTGTGCATTTCATGATAGCCTATACTGGCTAATAAAGTAATAATCGACAATTATATTCAGTTCTAGAAGGGCATCCAACAATGAACAGTCTTCCAACTATCTCAATTAATCCTTTTAGCTACCACAGATCATTCTTAAGCTGCACACAATTGTCCAAATATAGCTGGGATCAAATAAGTAAGACGTCGCCGGTACAGAAGGGGTTAAAGATTACCCAGCACAAATAATGGTGGAGTTACAAGGCTGAACGATTACCCTACACGCACTCATGTCTACACGGAAGCATATATAAACTATTGTTAGCCGTTAACCATAATAACTCTGCATCCATATACAGTATATATATATATATATATATATGTGTGTGTGTGTATATGTGTGTGTGTGTGTATATGTGTGTATACATGTATATGTGTGTATACATGTATATGTGTGTATACATGTATATGTGTGTATACATGTATATGTGTGTATACATGTATATGTGTGTATACATGTGTGTGTGTGTGTATATGTGTGTGTGTGTGTATACATGTGTGTGTATACATGTGTGTATGTGTGTATACATGTGTGTGTGTGTGTGTATACATGTGTGTGTGTGTGTATATGTGTGTGTGTGTGCTAATTATAGCTCACGAATGTAGAATTTTGAGTATTTTTACATTCCTAAGGATACAAATAAGACGGTAAGCATTAGCTAATTAATTCCAGTATGTCAATCTTTCTGTTTCAAGCTGAATAAATAAATACATAGTTATTATAATAATATTAATAATAATAATTATATATAGATCAATAAAATCGCCAGTGTATCACGATGTTTGCCTCAAAAATTGCCTATACATTATTAATCAGGTCTGTCCATAATACCGTAATTTCATCAGGCCTGCAGAACTGTATATACTGTACACTCATCTTCTATTGACTTCAAGATTACTAAGGGGTAATTTATTATACTATTTAAGCCGGAAACATATACAAGATGAATTCAAAGGGGAAGTGATTTATTAGCTATATTATAATGTGATAATTTATTTTCTGATAAAACTATATTTCATACTTATTGCCTGGCATGCATATTGAATGGTATGACGATGCTGTAGCTAGCTGTATTAATAATTAGCTATACATGAAAACTAAACACTAAAAAAAGATAACATAACTATCGAAGTAGCTATTTGCAATAATATTTAATTTTAATGATTCACTTGATCACTGCTTATGATATTCACATTATCTGCACCTTATCCCTCCCCCAACCCTATCTCTCTCTCTCTCTCTCTCTCTCTCACCTGTCTTCCCAGCCTCCCCGTGACCCGTGCCTCTAACCTTGACCTTCTGGGATAGCCCCCGACCCCAACGCACACCAATCTCTTCGCCTTCACCTTCTCTCTCTCTCTCTCTCTCTCTCTCTCTCTCTCTCTCTCTCTCTCTCTCTCTCTCTCTGTATACACACACACACAAAACACACACACACACACACACCCATATACCAAGTGGAGAGAGAGACAACATAGACTGTTAATAGAATTCAAACTGATGTCTACAATCACCCTAATAAAATCCAAGTTTAAGATTACTTTTATGTAAAATAACAAGACTGAATTTACTGATTATCTGTAGAAAGCCGTGATTCGGGTATAACATATTGTTTCTCGACATTACTGAAACCCAGAATTCCTTCCAAGTTCTCAATTGTTGGATATTGCTTTGAAAATATTGTAATATCAGAGTTAATTAGCGACTTCACTAATTACAAATCTTTACAATCACAAGCTTAAATATCAATGCACATTAAAGGCTTCGAAATGTGAAAGCGAAGCATATGAACCATTTATGCCGAGGTAGAATATTGCAGTATCTGATTAGTGCTCGAATTAGTTTCAAGATTTATGTAGGGACTGAGAGTAAACTTCAGTAGAATACATTTCACTCATACTGGACAAAGCATGTATATATTTTTATTTTTTAAATTAATGTAAATAAACAATGTCAATTCGTATCAAGGCATTCTTAAGGGGAGGTATTTACTTTGTTCCCTAGACCTCCATCAAGCTTAAAATGATACCCCCTTGAGTCCCTTTCAAGATAAATGTGTACATTTTTCGGTAGAAAAATGTCCCGGCCATAGGCCGGTTCCACTTAAATTACAGGCTCGCTATCGCTCGCCAGGATAAAATCGACACCTGAATGGCACGAAAGGTCTTAATATGGGGTGAAAGTTCTTAAAATCGCTAAATTAATGGGGCGAACGTTTTATAATATCAAAAGCAATGGGGCTAAACATGAGGGAGAAAGGGGTCAAGAAAAAATCCCTCAAGTGGAGATCTCCCCTTAAGATGTTTTAAAATGTGATCTTTCTTTCGCAGCTGCATTAATGTCGACATAGGCATACTGTAATATACAACAAGAAAACCGTCAAAAGGGACCCGAAAAAGCTGAAGCCATAATTATATTCCAACTCCCGCCACAAGACCCCCCAACCTTCACTTACTCTGACCACCGCACCAGTACTCCCACACACACACACTCTGACCATCACACCAGTACCCCCCCCCCCCCCCCCCCCCCCCCCCCCCCCCCCCCACCCACACACACACACACACACACACTCTGACCATCACACCAGTACCCCCCCCCCCCCCCCCCCACACACACTCTGACCATCACACCAATAGCCCCCCCCCCCCCCACACACACACACTCTGGCCCCCACACCAGTACCCCCCCCCCCCCACACACTCACACTGACCACCACACACGATTTGCTTTATACCCAAGGATTTTGGAAAAAATATTTTCGATTCTGGGCGAATGGCTGGGCGAAAATGCAATCAACGACCATGTATAAAAGCTGCTCGTCGAGAGAAATCGAATGGCACCAAGTAGCATTCCCTAGGACTTATAGTTTGGGCTACAGAGAACTTTTAAAGTCCAAAAACTGGTCATTTGGGCCCTTCTGGGAGGCCAAGTCATATACGAAATCCTAAACTAATGATCCGATTTCAATTATATTTGCGCCACTCGATTCACCGTGTAAAAGTGTACTTTTGGTATAAATTTGAACACAATCCATCCTTAGATAAATCGTCTATGGAGATTTTAAACTTTAAAATAGGTCTATTGGGCCTAAAAATTGGTCTAAATTAAAAAATGCATATAACGTTGGAATTGCAACGACGAGACGAATCCAAATATATAATAATATTGACAATTCAAAAATTCGACAAAAATCAACGATTTCCCTGGGCTTAAACCCAAGGATTTTAGAGGGAAAAAAATCGATTATGGGCGAATGGCTGGGCGAAAATGCAATCGACGATCATGTATAAAAGCTACTCGTCGAGAGAAATCCAATGGCACCAAGTAGAATTCCCTAGGACTTATAGTTTGGGCTACAGAGGACTTTTATTATGTCACCAGCCTGGGAAGGACATGCCACACCCCCAAAGTCCCGAGGGATTCACACCTTTCATCCTGCTGCTTCCAGCGACACTCGAGGAGAAAGGGAATAAGTCCACCAAACCTGAGGGGCAAGTGAAAGCCCTTTCCGCCCACAGCCGAGCCGCCAGTAACAAGAGCAGGAGAAAAAGTGTCCTGTTCAGGGACCCGGAGGAGAGAAGCTCACCTGAAATGGACTAGCTCTCCTTTCTGAGTACCTCGAAAGAATCAGAGGTAGTAACTCCGCATCACCTGAATATTCTGGTACCCCACAGTTGGGCATTCCAGCCATGCGCAATTTGAGAATCCCAACAAGTCTAGACATTCCGACCTACCTGGATATTTTGGTACCCAGCTTGAGCACCTCAGCAATCCTTCCCCTCTCGTCATGGAGATTCCAGACCATGGGCACTTGTGCAACTCATACCTGACAAGTCTAACAGAGACCAGAGAGGGAAGAACCGTCCTACTACATAAAAAAGGATGTGACATAGGTCATCCTGGCCTCCACAGCACCAGAACCCAAAGCAACCCAGGACTGATGACCGAAGGCTCCTGTCATCCCCAAGGCCCAAGAGAAGACATTCACCCTTACCTCAGATGTTTGGTAAGATGATCCCGGACGGGTGCAAGGATTAGCTACCTCCGTTTCTGTCTTTCAGAGACCCTACCTAGGCCCTACAAGAAGCTACAGAAAACAATACACATTGTGTACCACATAAATATTTGCTAAGTGTTAATATAACTTTGGTACTTCTAGATGGCTCCGTCTTTCAGTATAAGTCTACATTCCACTTCTTAACTTTTGCCTCCATAACACTCGCCTTAGAGACTTTATTTTATATTTATTTTGCTATCACGCCTCCCATTTAAATCCAGAGATTGTATATTGCTTTCTTGGGGACACCATGTGTACCTGCATATATGTTGTAATTTCTCTGCCAACATTATTGTAAACTTACTTAGCTCTAAGAATATGATAAATAATTACTGGTTATATCTATTACAAATATTATTATGTTATAAATAATAACCTTATCTACCAAACCTGTGTATTCTGTGTAGTCTTAGGCTCCCAGTCGAATTAAAGACCTTCTCGCACGTACGTTAAAGTTTACCTGGCCCTATTAACGTTATTCAGTACTGGTATCTTAATAATATTTAAGTGTTTTTATAAAGTTAATAAATGTAAACTGCAAGCAATTATTGTTTACGCATTTGATGTCTTCGAATTTGATGTCCTCGGTGTGATTTTATATTAACTTATCCTTAATAAAACAAATATTAGGTCTTTGTCAATTTTAATATAATCCCATTCATAAATATGAGCCTTGGATAGATAATTACCAAGGCAAGAGGCAATCTCCGAAGTTAACCAGACGATGAAGAAATGTTAAAGACATGTTAGCAGATATGCTCACAATCCACAAAAAATAATATATATATATAATAAACATAAATATCAAGAATTCAGTATTAAAAGCCTTAAATATATGCATGCATGACAGACATGTGTGCCCTCGTGAGACTTGGTAAACCAAAGGAGTCGCTCTTCGTTGTGGAAAGAGGGGGATTCCCAACTGTTACTAAATAGCCCTCGACTCCAGCACCATCACATGGAGTATTGGGAGCAGGACCATGCTCCTTAATAGAAGGCTATATATATTTACAACAAAGACCTCCTACGAAAATAAGAAACTTATTTTAATAAATAGTGCATACAATATAATTATTTAATATACAAAATACAAAAGTTTAAAGGTTATCACTAAGTGATGTCTACAAGTTAAGTATTTATGATCTGCTAGTACTATATCCCATGAAGGTCCCTAAGTGGATAGTCACACAGGTCAAGGCCTTGGGTCAATCAGGCTGTACACACCCATCCATTCATCCATCCATCCATCCATCCTCTCACCCACACCAGTATACATACTCATACTAAGACCACAACCCAATAAACGACCATATTCATAAGCCTTAACAATGGAAAATAATCTTACGCATGAATGGACGAAATAATTAAAAGTTTGCCACTACCTGTAGAAACTGTGAATGCTAACCCAGGCACTCTCTTTAAACAACGCTCATTTCCGTAGCTTGTGATCGGTATGGGTAAGGCAACACACCTTCCAATTTTCTTAAGATTCTGATACATTACAATAGTGTGAGAATCCAACCAGAATCCTAAAACTCTGGAAGTGTGTCAAGGTCCGAGTCCCATCAACCAGACTTGTTACGTTCCCAGCCTCTCACAGTTACCCGTATTACTCACCCGGTCCATGGGTGGCAGTGGAAAAATGACCGAGAGTCCAACCATAATAAAAAGAAATATACACACACAAACAAAAACACATACACATACACATGCTAAGGCAGCCTCCCAGAAGCTGGGTGTGCTCAATCGCCTCAAGGGGTTCTTTACCCCTGCACAGCTTCTTGCTCTGTACAGGGGCACGGTGCGTCCTTGTATTGAGTATTGTTCACATGTGTGGGGAGGATCCTCTCACACCGCACTCCTAGACAAAGTAGAAAGAAAGGCCTTTCGTATCATTATCGTAACTTCCGTCCACTCACCAACTCTCTGCAATCTCTGTCTCTCCGCCGCAATGTTGCATCTCTCTCGCTATTCTATCGCTACTATAATAATCAGTGCTCCTCAGAGCTCTCCCTGTGTATACCACCTCCTCTACGTAGGGCACGTGGTACCCGTCGTACAGCACAATTCCACCCCTACTCTGGGCAACTCTCTAACCCAAGAGTGAAATGTTACTCTCAGACTTTCTTCTATTCAACAGCTGAGCTCTGGAACTCTCTCCCAGAATCAGTTTTTCCCTCTTCCTATAACTTGAATTGCTTCAAACTCCGCGAGTCCGGGCATTTTGGCTCGAACGTCCCTTGATTTTGAACCTGTCACTTTTTTAACTCTGGGGGAGGCACTCGCTACAGGCAGTTCTGCCTTTTGCCTCCCTCACTCACATAGAAAAACAACAAAAATCACTACAACACAAACACACAACAAGCACAACACAGAACACAGACACACACACACAATAAAACAAGAATCCAACAAAAATTCCACGAACAAATTTCCAAATAGGCCTTCTGCAGATTTCCAATTTTCTTACGTTCTCATGTGTGTGTCAAGGTCCGAGTCCCATCAGTTCTGGACCCCTCACAGTTAGTCGTATTACTGAGCTTGTCTCTGGGTGGCAGTGTAAAAATGAGTTAGCGGTGTGAGGGTGACCAGGACTGTGGGGGGTCCAGACTGCCTGCAGTTCATATAATATACCTGGGACATGACCACTACTCTCGCTCTATATTCTGTTTGCCTGTCTCTCTCTCTCTCTCGCTCTCGCTCTCTCTCTCTCGCTTTGCTTTTCGTTATCAATCTATCCATAACATGTAGGTAATAAAGACGTTCTCCATTGTGTTAAAGAACGACAACCCTGGAGATCGATCGAAAGACACTTTAGATCATAAATACTATTTTCCTCATGATTGTTAGAATACACACAACTATAAATATGTGAATTGTACCAAGCCCATTACTAAGATATTAAGCAAATTACACACACGTTATCTATACGCATGATTCTATAGGTAGTGAGCTGATAGTAAGGATATGGGGCACGTTTCTATGTCAGTGTATGGTACAGGCAGGTACGAACATTGGGACTATTGATAGCAAAAGTTTAATAGGTTCAACAGCCTCCTATACCAATAATCCAGCGTTACCCTTAGTGCTCCATGATAATTGATGTTCATAATATACTGGAACACATAATTCAGTGTTACCAATAATAATTCAGTGTTACCAATAATAATTCACAATACATAATACTCATATATTTATTGAAACAAACTAATCAGTGTCACATATTTTTGGAAACAAGGAGGTAATCTCAACTCCATGATCGGACCACACAATTCAGAGTTACCAAAAATAATTCATAATAATGATCACTAATATATATATATATATATATATATATATATATATATATATATATATATATATATATATATATATATGAACTAACAATTCAGTGTTAACAATAATAATTCATAATGAGATAATAGCATCTGTCCAACCTGTATATATGGCCTGACACACTGCCTCGGGACATTCACGGAGGGAGGCCAAGGTTCTCGGTATTGTTGACATTTTTCACGTGTCAGAGTAAAACCTAAAGGAAGGTATATAATATATAAAAACATGGAGGCGCCTCCATAACGGGACCCAGCCAAGGGAGGAACGGGGAGAAGATTTGTGTGGGAAAGAAAAGGATAAATTACAATAACACACACACACATATATATATATATATATATGGCCCGTGAATGCTTGAGAGAGCAGTAGCTAAGCCCACCAGTCTATTCCTTGATCCTGAAGGAAGGTGAAGCATGTGAAGTACGGTACTGAGGGGGTCCTGGATTGATCGTTCTCTTTCCATTGTCTCGCTATATTCCTTGATGTTGAATTTGGGGGAACGTGGATTGCCGACTTTAGATTTTGTGCCTTCCGGGGTTTCTTGAAACTCCGTCATTCAAATATTATTATTGTTGTTATAATTGAGAAGGATAGAGAAGACATATACTTGTGAATACGAAGGAAAACAAAAAGGAAAGTCAAGAAAAGATTTGTGGTGAGGACAAAACATATTGTGATAAGCATACGAAGGGCTCGAGAGGATACCGTTGAACACTAATTCGTGTTCAATCGAGGTCATTAATTCTAATTAGAAAGCCTGGAACTGGTTAAGCAAACCTCCGTAATCCAAATATTGGATACAAATTACAGAAGGAGCGTCAATACAGCACGATACAGCTTAGGACATATATGTACCAGAATTGATGACTGCGACTGTTCAAATATGTACTAACAATTTCAATCAGAGGACATCAATTCATTGATACCGGTACCTCCAGAATATTTTATTAAACCTTTATCCGATTTATAGAAACCAAAGTGTTAATACGATTGTAACTAACCTTGTTAACCCAAGAGAACATTCCCAAGCCTAATTAAATTGGCTGGTGCTATCTAAAGGAAACTGAGAATAGGACATCATATGGTAGAAATTATCATATAAAAAGCAAACTAAGAGTTTTCCAAACATTTAATTATGCCATATGAAACACATTAATCAGCAAATTTTAAATTTCTTAAACTTGTCCATAGCCATGCATATAATCGCACACTAACACACTCAGACACGCCCACATAATCTCTCTCACACACACACACAAACATACACACACACGCACACACACCTGTACACACAAAAATAGACGCTCACGCATTTACACTCTCTCACACATAAGCACACTCATACTTCTACACACACTCAAACAAACACATTCACGCACACACACACACACAATAGCACCCACCCACACACCCACACACACAAAATAGTACCCACACACACAATTACACAACAGGACGCACCTAAACATTGGCAGGAAGACCCCCTAGATTAAATAAGGAAAAACACCGATAAGGACCCAAATAATCTAACTCGGGAAAGGGAAGCTCAGTACTAACGATATCCGCAATCACTGCACATCCTGCTAATTAGGGTTGCAATCATACCTGTCACTATGGTCTTGCAATATTTAACACTTTCAATCAGCTGACAAGTGTTGTCTATATTTTTGCTACCTCATGACGTTTTTATTCATCTTGGGAAGGATCTATCAGAGATGGAGGATTAATATTGATAATCGTCTCCCATCGATATCGAGAGGTGCTTCCTAATGAGTATAATAATCTGACACTAACATTAATAAAGGAAATAAGCCGTCGTTTGATTGAAATGGCTAACAATTTGGTATAGTTAGTATCTACCTATCCATATACAGATACAGTATATAGTTAGTATCTACCTAGCGGGTGCCCAACCCCGAAAGGGGTTGAAATAGGGGAGCTATCCCCCCGCCAAAGGCGGCTTTCTAGGGCCTTTCCTAGCTGCTGCTGAGAGGATTGGGTTCTAATCATGTGGTGATGGGCTGGTCTATCAGAGTGAGAACTGAGCGATCTCTGCCATACCCATAGCTTACTCTGACTGTTCCTTTTACTTATATATTTTCTAGATCTCAAGTGACGGCGTCTCTTCCGTGGATTGACCTCCCAATCTACCAAGATTGAAAGCCAAAGCGTCACATTTATCCTTTGCCCCTCAACTTTCTCTTCATAATTGCTGAGGGGCACAGGGCCCTGGGTGGGGCTTTGGTTTCCCGGGCGTTTCCGCACCCTCCTCAGCTCCCGGCCATGGAGTGGCTTCGGTCACCCAGGCTTTATTGTGGTCGGCAGGGAGGGTTCTGTGGGGGCGCTCGGTTATGGCCTTGGCCTTGCTCGGGTACTTGGGGCTGTTCGGCCAGGCAGCTTGGGGAACAACAACAACAACAACAACAACCTATCCATATACAGATACAGTATATAGTTAGAATCTACCTATCCATATACAGATACAGTATATAGTTAGTATCTACCTATCCATATACAGATACAGTATATAGTTAGTATCTACCTATCCATATACAGATACAGTATATAGTTAGTATCTACCTATCCATATACAGATACAGTATATAGTTAGTATCTACCTATCCATATACAGATACAGTATATAGTTAGTATCTACCTATCCATATACAGATACAGTATATAGTTAGTATCTACCTATCCATATACAGATACAGTATATAGTTAGTATCTACCTATCCATATACAGATACAGTATATAGTTAGTATCTACCTATCCATATACAGATACAGTATATAGTTAGTATCTACCTATCCATATACAGATACAGTATATAGTTAGTATCTACCTATCCATATACAGATACAGTATATAGTTAGTATCTACCTATCCATATACAGATACAGTATATAGTTAGTATCTACCTATCCATATACAGATACAGTATATATGGTCAGAACTCAAAACCTCAGGAGATGTGTGGTAAAAAAAAAATAAAATAAAAATAAAATCGCAAGCATTCTTAATTAATTTCCTCCCGCCTGGCTGAATGTTGATTCCAAAGAGCGTATTTTCAGGCATATCGTCCCTGTATCTCTGGTCTTGGAATTTCTTAATTCAAGTTTATAAGACTTCAACTAACTTTAACACACTAACTCCAGAAAAGTAGTCGATATCTATAAAAAAAAAAAAATCTGCAAAAATGCAGCAAAAGAATGAAAAGACGACCGAATGCCTCCATGACACCCCCCCCCCCCCCCCCATTAATCTTTCTAGCATTGAACGGGGATCTAGGTTGTTCAAGTTCAACTCATCTTGCTAACGGGAATTCAAATCAGGAATAGGATGGCACGTTCGCTCCTGACTGTGCAGCCATTTGAATCACATGCCTAGCCCTTTTGTTCGTCCGTTCCTAAATGTCAACAATCAAATAATAATTGAAGGTATACGCAGTGCTAACGCGTGGCTGTACTTACTTCGTTCCTCTTGATTAATTCATGACATAACCCGTCCACGTAAAACTTTGACGAGAGAGAGGGAGAGAGAGAGAGAGATGATTGTGTTATACGGAGGAACAACTTAATCATACCTTTGGCAGAGCTCACACCCTGATAACTGTTACGGTAAGAAGGGGTACCGGTAACCTACGTGCACGCCTGTACCCAGCTATCCTATACCTGTCACAATACACCGTTATAAAGAATCATTGCCCACACGAGGAAGGGTTAAATGATGACAGGGGCCAGAGAACGAGTGGGAGGGGGGGTAGGGGGAAGATTGATGTGTTTGGTGTAGGTACCGTACGGAGGGTGAAGATGAGGGATGAATGGTTAAATGGCCAAATGGATGGTGGGATGGACAGACACTTTAGATATTTAGATGTTTAATTACTGGATGGAAGTAGTGTGCAGATAGGATGGTTACCATAACACGATATTGTCGAGATGCATAAACTAGAAAATATCAATGCACCGAACAATGTTAGTAAATTAGGCTGTATTTTCAGACGCATAATTATACTGAATCTCTAACAACAAAAATGTGTTATTATAGATACCCTCATTTTAATTTAAGAACAGTAAGTACTGAACTTGAAATATTTGACATCTCAAGTCAATGGTATACTAATGCTGGAGATGTTCATTGTAGCTCAGTAGGGAAGAAAGGAGGTGGCAAGAGCTGCTGATAATGGGAGAACAGTACAAAAACACGGGCAAATGTAGTATATGAAGGACAGATGTATTTGAAAGTAAGTATATGGCGAAATAGTTAAGGGGAGATTTCCACTTGAGGGACTTTTTTCTTGACCCCTTTCTCCCTCATGTTTAACCCCATTGCTTTTGATATTATAAAACGTTCGCCCCATTAGTTTAGCGATTTTAAGAACTTTCACCCCATAATAAGACCTTTCGTGCCATTCAGGTGTCGATTTTATCCTGGCGAGCGATAGCGAGCCTGTAATTTAAGAGGAAACGGCCTTCGGCCGGGACATTTTTCTACCGAAAAATGTAAAAATTTATCTTGAAAGAGACTCAAGGGGGTATAATTTTTAGCTTGATGGAGGTCTAGGGAACAAAGTAATACCTACCCTTAAACAAATAGTGTTAAGAAGGAAAACAACAACACAGGACAGATACATGACGGACAAAAACAGTACAAATGGCGTGAGTCCCAAACTGTAAAACAATGAAAGGGTTAATGGTGATATAAAGTGAACAAAAACAGTATATATGATAATAAGAGTTAAGTTCAGAAAATGATCAATAATAGAAAACATAGCAGATTACATGAGGTGGTAGGACTAAGGTAAACACAGATTGAGTATGAGCGACGGTAAGGCACCGTAGTAGAGGTGGGGGCATCATCACTGTATAAACTATCTATCTATCTATCTATGTGCTCAGGCCCAATCCCCATTTTGGGGGTAGCCGACTCAAGACAGAGCAAGAACAGGGAAAACACAAAAACAACATAAAACAAAAAATAAACACAGATAAAAAACACAAACTCTCACACATCCAGGTCACCCAGGAGAAGACCCAGAGACCAGGGTTACCAAGGTCGCTCCAGCACTCCCCCGGCCCCTGACCACCCGGAGAGGTTCCGATCTCGGCAGGCAGACATGCAGCGGAGCCAAAGCCACAAGCCCTCCCACCACACTTCCAGGCACACCCTTCATAAACCTGTATAAACATAACATACAGAGAGGAAAGAGTGATAACTAAAAGAAACACAGACGAAGGCTAAACAGGTACAGCTATAGTGAGAAAGGATGGGGTACGAATGATGGAAGGTTAAGACAAAAATTAACAAAAGATGGGTACAGCGAGAGGCAAAGATATAAGTTTAAAAGACACAGGTACAGTGAAAAGGAAAAGGGTAAACTTGACGGGAGGCCAAGATAAAAGCTAAAAAGAGACAGGTACAGCTAGAAATCAATGGGGTACAAATGACGAGATAAAAGCTAAAAAGAGACAGGTACAGCTAGAAATCAATGGGGTACAAATGACGAGATAAAAGCTAAAAAGAGACAGGTACAGCTAGAAATCAATGGGGTACAAATGACGAGATAAAAGCTAAAAAGAGACAGGTACAGCTAGAAATCAATGGGGTACAAATTACGAGATAAAAGCTAAAAAGAGACAGGTACAGCTAGAAATCAATGGGGTACAAATGACGAGATAAAAGCTAAAAAGAGACAGGTACAGCTAGAAATCAATGGGGTACAAATGACGAGATAAAAGCTAAAAAGAGACAGGTATAGCTAGAAATCAATGGGGTACAAATGACGAGAGGCCACAACTGTTAAAGAGAGAGAGAGAGAGAGAGAGAGTGTGTGAGAATGAGAGTGAGTGAAGAAGAAGTTTGAAAGGGTAATGGCGATTTATGGTGAAAAATGCAGCTCTTACCTCTCCCCTATACTTGGCCAATCCACCCTCCCATTACTCCACTCACATCCCACCTCACCCTGTCATCTCGCCTCTCTTATTATGCCTTTATGGGATATATGGCGATTAAAAAGGGTGCTATTTCGGCATTTTCGTCGATTAAGGGGGGTGACCTGTTTTTGTTCTGTCCTTTTCTATCTTTCTCTGGCTTGTATCCATTTGGCCCCATTCAGCCTACTGTTTTAAGACGTTTATCCCAATCCAGGTGTAAATTTTTTACTGGTGAGCGGTAGCGAGCCAGCATATTTTTTAGTTTTGTTTGACAGCAGGCTAAATTTGTACATTTTTCGATAGAAAAATTTCTCTGGCAAAGCCGGATTTCTTCATATAATGCTGGCTCGCTATCGCTCGCCAGGAAGAAATCGACACCTAGATGGGGATAAACGTCTTAATATAGTTGGCTGAATGGGGCAGAATGGATACAAGCCAGAGAAAGAGAGAAAAGGACAGAAATAACAAAAAGCAGGTCACCCCCCTTAATTCTCTGAGCATTGTTTCTCCACTCTTTTGCATCGATATAGGGAGCTTCAAGGGACTGGGGTTCTCGTAAAGGGGCTCCAGTCCCGAATATAATTATGCTTGACTTACAGTGTGCTGGCTTAATAATCCAGAAGGGTTGATAGCCTAAGAAATCCTATTTTAACTAACTAACTAACGTGAGCTTGGCAGGAGGGAGGCTATTTCAGGAGGGTACAGTCAAGAGCATGAATGGCGACACACCCAATTGAATCAGTATCGAACGCAACGAGACGATACAATGCTTTAGTATAGTCGATATAGTTCATAAATTGGCTTTAATGGTTCAAAACTCGAAATGTTGTAATCTTACATTTGCTCACAACCATACATTCATATATATCTTTATTTTGATATTGTCAGACCAGAATTGATGAAAATACGCCGGTAAAACATATATTTGAATCCTCCTTCAGGTCCCATATATCCCTTTAATATGGTCATTTTGGTTCTGCGTCTCATTCTCCCATCATTTATCGATTATATTGTTTATAGGTATTACCGAGCCCCTCTATTTGTCCTCCCTCTCTCATTACTCCACTCACCTCCCACCTGCCCCTATAATCTCACCTTTGTCATGTCTTGCGGGGAGAAATGCGGAATCACACGAGTTAAAGTTTTCGGCAAGTTTTATAATAGCAACTATTTCATCTGGTATCGTGTCGGGCCCCGCTTTCTAAGGCCTTTCTAGGCTAAATGTTGAACTATGCGAGCAATTATACCTTGAGATGCAACTTTCTTCTGGCATCGTTTCGGGTACCGTATCCTATGGCTGTCTACGCTAAAGGCAAAGGAACTAGAGTTTTTCTTCTTTTTTTAGATCAGAAACTTGTGTTCTGACATATTTCAGGTGGTTTACTAATCTAATAACGCTGCCAAATTATATGAATCATCTTCGAATGGACCTCTAGGAATCAAAGGGTTAAAGACTATCTCAACCAACCCTCTAACTATGAAAGACCCTTCCTAAGTTGAATGACATCGTTTGGAGGTAGCGAGAAAAGAAAAGAGAAACAGAGTTATCTGACTGAAGCGTATAATGTCTCATATCTACTGTTGGCATTGTCTTTTTAACTTTGGGTGCCTACTCCTACCATCTCTCGCTTTAAAGACAAATATTTAAATTAATATACATAGAAATATAATAAAACAATCCAGCCATTAAACAATCCCGTCAGATACCCTGCCTCTCTCATTACTCCTATATCACCTCCTGCCTCACCCTCTCATCTTCCATCTGTTATGTCTTTCAGGGAGAAATGCCAAGTCACTTTTTCTTGCAATGTTCTTCTGGCATCGTTCTGGGTTCTGTGTCTAATGTCTTTATGAGTTAACACTGGCCCATTCGACGATTGTGGATTTATTAGAGATTTTCTGTAATTATTTTTTACGGTTTTGATTTGCTTTTACCATTTTTAAGTTATGATTTTTAGTTTGATCTCTGAATAATAATAATAAACGCCTCCTCAGACATCCATCAAGCTCAATAACGCCCACAGACCCCTTCAAGATGAATGAATAATTTTGGTCAGTAGAAGAACATCACGGCCAAAGGCCTGTTTTACCTACCGAGCCTGCAGCTCGCTATCGCTCACTCAGAAAACTCGACACCTAAATGGGGTAAACAGTCTTATAATCGACAAACTATTGGGATAAAACGTTTTAACATCGCCATAATAATAGGGCGAAGCAGGGTTGGTCCAAAAATACCACTCACGCCTTAGATAAGGTTAAAGGCCGGTTCACTAGAGCAATTTCATTCGGCAATATTTAACCAGAAACATTTTTTTCTGGCATGGTTTCGGAACTTTATTGCCTTTATATCGGCAGATTGAATGAAGGAATAAGTTGATTATTTAGAGATTATGAATTTATATAAAACTGTATTTCAGAAGCTAGCAGACCAAAGTTGCTGTAAACACTAAGGAAATACTGGTGGTGTGCCTCCCCCTTAGGGTCTCTTATCTCCCGCTCTTTGGCTTTGGTTCTCATACTACCATCATCTCTCGTTTGGAATATCTTTCTGTTGTTATCTCATACAGCACATTTTAGGTTCGGGTCTGATATATTTATAAGTTACGGCTTGTTCAGTTTACGCTGATGTTTAATTGTCATGTCCTGATCTTGATAAATAACTTATTACAAAGATTTTGTAGCGATATTATGATGCTAATGTACCACCTCTTGGATTTCATTGGGGTACGGTACAGGTGCACCAACATGTCACTCTTATCGATGCCTCCCATGTTCACCAGACTAGTTAAGTAGTTGTCTGCGAAGATGGCTGTAGTGGTGGATGCTTTCATTGTGTGGGCCATGACTGAAACAATCTGGCTGGTTGCTCCTAGGGCCTCCTGTTCTGGGATTAGGGTGATACCGTGGGCTGGCAGTGTTGTCTCTCCCTGGTAAAGAATCATATATGAAACCGTCCTCAGAGTCTCTCAAGAACATTTTGAACCCCCACTTGTCTGGCTCATTCTTGATATACTGCCTCAGATTCCCTGCATTCTTTTCCTTGTAGTTCACCATCACCTCGTCAATTGACTGCTTGGGGGAGAGGTTCGTTACGGATGGCGTTGTGATAAAGTTGAACAATGGACGGACCTTATAGAAGCGGAGTTGTCGTTGAAATGGATTGTCCTCCTCAGGAGTCTAAACCGCTTAAAGGACATGAGGTCAGCCACCTGCAGGACCCAGGTATCCATAGCCCAGTAGTCATCAATGAAGGGACACTTTACTATACCCATGTACAGGAGGATGCCCACAAAAATCATTATCTCTTCTTCAGTGGTAGAGAAAGTGGTGACGATGTCCTTCTGGGTGGCATATAGATTTATCTGATAGGTGTTGTACTTTATCACCTGAGGGCTGAAGAAGCGGTAAATGTATTGTTGAAAAGTCTAGACATAGAAAGGAGTTATAGCTTGCCAGGGGCGGGTTAGTTATGCTGATCTTCTTCCAGGTCGTGAGGCGCGTTTCCGACTTCTTAGCCATCCTCTTTGGACGCTTTAAGCCTAGTGTCGTGGGCCTCCTCCTCCTCTACCACGGCGTGAAAAAGGATACTTATCCTTTATCACGCCGTGGTAGAGATGGTTAAAGCATGGAAAATTGTCCTGACTGTCGGTGATTCGAGCTCCGTTGCGACTATAGAAACATTTAGCAGCTCATGTGTATTTGTGAGATATACTTAATTAATATATATATATATCCTAAACTCACTAAGTTTAGTTTTACTTTTACAATAAACTGATTAAACTACTTGTCTTTTTATATATTTATTGATACATTGATACATTCATTTGAGCCACATAATCAGTCAATAAAGAGCTACACGGTCAACTAATTATGCACCTAAATAATTCCCTTGAAACCAAATAGTTGTTGTTGTTGTTGTTGTTGTTCCCCAAGCTGTCTGGCCGAACAGCCCCAAGGTCTCGAGCAAGGCCAAGGCCACAAACGAGCGCCCCCACAAAATCCTCCCTGCTTACCACTAACAAAGCCCGGGTGACCGAAGCCACTCCAAGGCAGGGAGCTAAGGAGGGTGCGGAAACGCCCGGGAAACCAAAGCCCCACCCAAGGCCCTGTGCCCCTCAGCAATTATGAAGGGAAAGTTGAGGGGCAAGGGGAAAATGTGACGCTTTGGCTCCGAATCTGCCAACTTCTAGGTTGGCAGTAGGGAGGTCAATCCACGGAAAAGACGCCGCCACTTGAGATCTAGAAGATATATAAGTAAAAGGAACAGTCAGAGTAAGCTATGGGTATGGCAGAGATCGCTCAGTTCTCACTCTGATAGACCAGCCCATCACCGCATGACTAGAACCCAATCCTCTCAGCATCAGCTAGGAAAGGCCCTAGAAAGCCGCCTTTGGCGGGGGGATAGCTCCCCTATTTCAACTCCTTTCGGGGTTGGGCACCCGCCTGAAACCAAATAGTTAACATGTTTACAGTAAGTTATATCCAGTCAGCTGATACCCACTCAAAATATTCATATTTAATATATACCATATATATTCATTTGAAACTCAACCAACAGATGCAGTACCAGTAATATAAACAATCAACAGATGCATTATGTAATACAATAGTCATATGCTAAAGACAGTCAAAACCACCCAGTCAGCTTATTGTCAATTAAACCTACCAAGTCGTCTAATACACAGTCAACATATTCAGTCAGTTGAATACACATTCAGTTAAAACTAGTCATTCTCCTAATACACTGTTAGTTAAAACCACCCAATCAGCTGATACACAGTAAAAACCACCCAGTTAGTTGATACACAGTTATTAAAACCATCCAGGCAGCTGATCTGATGTGCAGTTAGCTAAACCCATTCAGTCAGTTGATAGACAGTTGAAACCACCCAGTCAGTCCATATACAGTCAATATAAACAACAGTCAGCTGGTACAGAGTCAGTTAAAACCATCTAGTCAGCTGAGCGAGCTACTTGAAGTTTATCAGGCACCAGTCACTGTTATCTCCAGACTCCTTATCGCTTTTTTCATTCATTTGTTGTGGTATCAGGCGTCGGTGTGGTGGTGGTGGTGACCCTTATCAGTTAAGACCAAGTTGATAGTGTATACCAGGGAGAGAGAGAGAGAGAGAGAGAGAGAGAGAGAGAGAGAGAGAGAGAGAGAGAGAGAGAGAGAGAGAGAGAGAGAGAGAGAGAGAGAGAGAGAGAGAGAGAGAGAGAGGGGGGGATGGATATATATATAATTATATACCGGTATATATATATATATATATTTTTTTTTTTTTTTCTATGTGAGTGAGGGAGGCAAAAGGCAAAACTGCGTACAGCGAGTGCCTCTCCCAAAGTTGAAAGAGTGACAGGGCCAAAATCAAGGGACGTTCGAGCCAAAATGCCTGGACACACGGAGTTTGAAGCAATTTAAGTCATAGGAAGAGGGAAAGACTGATTCTGGGAGAGTTCCAGAGCTCAGCTGTTGAATAGAAGAAAGACAGAATAATATATATATATATATATATATATATATATATATATAGTATATCATGATGACAACACGCACACGTGAGTATCGAAAGTCGTCTGTTTTTTGTTTTTTACAGCAGAAATTAAGCTAATAAATAGTAGTGACACATGGAATTATCCATAACCTAGCATATTCTGGATTTATAACATACATAAATAAATATGCAGTGAGCTGTGTAAATATGTAATTACACATCTCTCTCTCTCTCTGTCTGTCTCATAAATATTTCAGGCCCTTCACGTCCTACCCAAACAGTCATTAGTTACCCTCTTCTACTCTTGCAACTCCCTCCACCGCTAGTCACCTTCCCATTCATTCCTCTGCAAGGCTCTCTTTTCACTTCCTCTTGGCTGGTGAGAGAGAGAGAGAGAGAGAGAGAGAGAGAGAGAGAGAGAGAGAGAGAGAGAGAGAGAGAGAGAGAGAGAGAGAGAGAGAGAGAGAGAGAGAGAGAGAGATAGTGTGAGAGAGTGAGTGTGTGTGTGTGTGATTGCTTTACTACTGAACAACTTTAAAGGCATATCGACATTCATCCTCTTTTCTTGTTGGATTTAAACTAATTTGACGCAATGTTGTTAGTGAACTTCCAATGATATTGTACTTATATTTCAGACAATCATTTCAGTATAAATAATTGAATAATTTATCTTTGACAACTCGAAAGTTGAACCCCACTTATAACTACTAATAGCCATATATCATATAGTTTATGAATAATGACATGCAAAACCGACAAATGTGGCTCTTCTTAGAATCGACCCTGAATCACATAAATAATACGATCACTTTTGCCCACTATACCATCACTCATAGGCCCTCTACCTAAGTGGAAGAATAAATGTGCAATAAGTGGAAGAATAAATGTGCAATAAGTGGAAGAATAAATGTGCAATAAGTGGAAGAATAAATGTGCAATAAGTGGAAGAATAAATGTGCAATAAGGGATGTTTATGTTCTTGCAAGGGGGGGAGGGGGGGGGGGGGTGTAATACGTTGAAGCTGGAGTTAGAATTTATGTTTTCCATTCCCATCTCGGAAAGACATATTGTGTATTGTGTTCTGATCATGTAAATTACCCTACTAAGTAAATTTATTCATACCATTATTATTGATATCATGTTGGAATAATGTATTATCTTAGACCCCCAGATATTGTATTAGCTGTAACAGTATTAAACTATAATGTGCGTGGTAAGTAGTCCATTGATAATTATATTAATGAGGCTGTCAGCACAACTAGCAAGATATTTAGTGATAATAGATTTCGATTAAGAAAACATGTACGAGTTGTCCATCCAAAATGTTAACAGTGAATACATTAGAAACGGCGAAGTCATTTGGTCAGTGTCAGTGTGTCTTTAAGGGGCATGACAATCTAGAAGCACACACCCCTCAGTCAACAGTATACACGAGGTAATGGTTTCAAGGTTGTTGGCCAGCGCTTATAGACAAATGCCTCTAACGCTATTCACTCAAAATGCAAACTAACCTGTCACACATACCAGATACCACATGCATCTTAATTCTTTGGTTATTAATGATGAAATTATTCTTCACACTAATGTGGCTATCATTGGCGATTCAGTAGTCATGGGCTATTTGAGATAGTTTGTAATCTTTTGAATAATAGAGTATCTAAGCTGAGTAAATTCGCTTAACCCAATTTGGACGGACTCTTTGAATCTCTCCCATTTCGATCCACTATTTTTGACATTTTAAGACCTGTCACTCCATTAGTTTGGCGATCATAAGATGCTTCTTCCCAATCAGGTGTAAATTATCTTCCTAGGCCGGCGATAGTGAGCCTATAACTTTCGGAGATACCGGCCTTCGGCCGGGACATGTTCTTTCGAAATTTGTACAAATATAGCTTGCATGGGGTCAAGGTGAGCATTGTTGAGTCGGGAGGAAGTATAGGAAGGCGTTTTTGTTAGCCTTGGGAGCAAACTAAAATACATTGCTCGATAATAGGAAAAATCTCAATAATAAATAAACAAAGTATCATAATAACCCATAAGTCAGACCAGATAGTGTTATTGAGATCCAGAAACAAACGAAAACAAGACATAATTGATATTCCGATAATTCTGACACGAGAAAGCAATAGAAGGGTTGTAGGGTGATGCAACGTCATATATTATGCAATAGAAGGGTTGTAGGGAGATGCAACGTCATATATTATGCAATAGAAGGGTTGTAGGGAGATGCAACGTCATATATTATTGGAGTTTCTGGACCAAGGTTAGCAAGATTTTATGCTAACTTGTATTCAAAGACTGACAGGCCAATTCCACTAGTTATAAATACGAGAGAGAACAAGCATTATATATTCTGGTCAATGTGACTATATTATGTTGACTAGTAGCAGACTAAGATCTATGCTCCATTTGAAGCTGATTTGGTGTTATGTAAAGACAGTAGAATATACCAAAATATTATCCTCCTTTAGTCATCGCATTTCAGTACTCAACCCTTGTTGGGACCACGATTTTTCTTCGTCTAAACCCTTAAAGAGAGTATGTTTACAGATAAGTCTTCTGAGGCATCGTACATATATAGAATGGTCGGTTAGCCTAGAATATGAAAAAGTCATATATACATAATCTCATAATTATGTAACATTTATTAAAATGTATACCTTAATAGCCTTGATACAATTCCAGCCATTAATGTAATCCTCGCATTGTCAATTTTCACGGCTAAGTTAAGCAGGCGAGGAACACTTATCAAAGGATCTGCTCAAAAGCCACAAGAAAAGTTAATTATAAAAAAACGAGGGTAAAATACAAGCATGCATGACAGACATGCATGCTTGTTTGAGCCCTGGTCACTGAAAGGTGGTCATGGAAACAGAGAGGGTAATCCCCAAATGCAACATAAAATATATGTGGGAGATCCAGGCTCGAGCGCCACATTACCACCTTCAGGGATAGCTGGGAACATTACACTACTCCCAACTACAGAGTTTTATACCCTCACTAGCGTCCCAGGCTATATTGTCAACCACCTTGACGTCATACTGGGAAGTGTAACAGGTCACTAACCGAATGCCGGTACAGTTTCCATCAAAAATGCATCCTACGACTAATACATTGGCCACCAAAGATTATGGGCGTCCCCATCTCCCAAACACTGTAGTACTGTATTATCTTTCAACAACAGGGACCTTGATAATATACAGTAGACTACACCTGTTTAGTACAATGGTGATCTTTTGCATTACTTCTGGATATCAATAGCAACTTTACCGAGCTCACTAGACATTTTTAATAGTAACAGATTTGTAATAAAAAAATCAAACTTTTTTTTCAACACAATGATGACAAACAAAATGTATTGTTTGTAGAGTATCATAAAATGGGACTTTTGTAATCAAGTGTGTGTGCCTAGCCCTGATACTGTGAAGGGCCTCCCTGTGTCGAATATAAAGAACATATATATATACTGTAGCTATAAGATAGGTGACGTGTGGTGGATATAACGTATGGTGGAAGGTATTCTATGATAGCTAATGTAGAGAGAATATACACACAAAATATCAGTTTGGAATTTGAGATGATCTAAATAAGTCATAGCTGTAAATGAGTACCGAAATGTTAGCAGAATATTGTGATTGATCAGAATTGTCCACAAACTCTGATCATGTGGCTCGGAATAAAAATCGCTCAACATTCCTAGATGTTCTGAAGATAAAGTACTGCATGGCAACAAGAACCAAAACAAACAAACTTTTCATCTGATCGGCGAGGTCAATCACATCCAATCAGTTACTGGACAATCATTATGTAGCAAAAACATTAAGTGATTGCAGTGGATTATCGCTCCTTATCAGTTAACATATCCTTCCTATGTAGAAAAAAATATCGCTAACTGATTGAACTAGTTAACCCTTTGAGGATCATGACGCGCTTTGATAGTTTATTCTGGCTATAATTAGACGATTTTATTCAGGTTGTTGGAGCCATGGAGTGAATTGAGATAGTATTAACCCCTTTGATACCAAGATATCCTTCCTAAATTGTATAAAATCGTTTAAAGGGGGGTCACCGTTTTGTTTTAACTTTCTCTCCTTTTCTCTCTTTCCCTGGCTTGTATCCAATCGGCCCCATTCAGCCACCTGTGTTAAGACGTTTATCCCCATCCAGGTGTCGATTTCTTCCTGGCGAGCGATAGCGAGCCAGCATTGTATGAGAAATCTGGCTTCGCCGGAGACATTTTTCTATCGAAAAATGTACAAATTTAGCTTGCTGTCAAAACAAAAATATATATATGCTGGCTCGCTACCGCTCGCCAGGAAAATATTGACACCTGGATGGGGGTAAACATCTTAAAACAATAGGCTGAATGGGGCCGAATGGATACAACCGAAAGAGAGAGGGAGAGAAA
Source organism: Paralithodes platypus (assembly GCA_032716605.1). NCBI lineage: Eukaryota > Metazoa > Arthropoda > Malacostraca > Decapoda > Lithodidae > Paralithodes > Paralithodes platypus. Next base: position 61,501,647 of record CM064572.1, read on the forward strand.
GAGAAAAAAAGCGAGGTGGACTCCCTTACTGATCACCAAAATAGAGTGTAACAAAGCGTCTTAGATCCTCAAGGAGTTAATCACCCCGACTCACTTAGTCTATCCTCCCTAGGGATAATAAGTCACCTGATTAAAATGGTTGATTGTCAAGAAGTAAGTCATCTGAATGGAATGCATAATCACGCCCAATCAGCCACTCGGATCTTTATATGCAAAAAGAATGCAAAACAAAAAGTAATAATAACAAATTATAAATAAACATATAAAAAATATTATTAATATTATTAATAATAATAATAATAATAATAATAATAATAATAATAATAATAATAATAATAATAATAATAACAATAACAGCAGTATGATTAAGTTAATATAAATACAGTATTCCTCTGTATGCAAACACAAATAATAATACAACAATAATAAATATCAAATAAGTAAATATAAATACAACACAAACAACTGTCAAATATATGAAGTAGTTAATCGTAACCAATCAGTTAATCTCTGCCATCAATCACCCCAATCATCTCCTTAACGGGGGATGGTTCACTTTTTGAGCGATATTTGCATGTATTCATTATTTTTCTAGTTTCCTCCCTAGACCTCCCATCAAATTTATAAAAACATCCATTAGATCCCCCTTCTAGATTAATTTGTACATTTTTCGGTAGAAAAATGTCTCGGCCGAAGGCCGGTTCTTCCAACATTACAGGCTCTATCGTTCGCCAGGGAAAAAATCGACACCTAAATAGCACGAAAGGTCTAAATATTGGCAAAGAAATGGGGCGAAAGATCTTAAAATCGACTAACTAATGGGGCAAACATCTTAACATCTGAAAACTAATGGAGCTTAATATGAGGGAGAAAGTGGTCCAGAAAACCACCGGCCCATCTCCCCTTAACCCCCCCCCCCCCCCCCCCCCAGCTCGGCCCTAACGTAACGCCTCGAGACAGAGCCCCCATTCAGGCACACTACACCCCGCGCGCTCTTATCTACCAACGGCTTCCTCCTCACTGCGGATCACACACACACAACAATAATACACCACTGTTTACCCTCGAGTCGTTTGGGAGTTTGCATGTATAGCAAAAACAATATTATAGTGATTGTGTGTTAAGGGGAGATATTCACTCAAGGCTTTGTTTTCTGGACTCTCTACTCCTGCATGTTTATTCCCATTATTTTTTATATTCTAAGACGTTCGCCCCATTAGTTTGGTGATTTGAAGACCATTCGCCCAATGTTTGTAAATTTTAAGATCTTTCGTGCCATGGTGTCGATGTTTTCCTGACGAATGATAGTGAGCCTATGATTTAGAAGGAGGGACGTTTTACTACCAAAACTGTACACATTTACCTCGAAGGGGAAGTGGGGGGAGGGGGTAATCTCTATGGAGGTCTAGTGAGCACAATAACAACCTCCTCTTCACCAAAATGTAATCATTTTGTTCACTTAACCCCCTTCAGTATTTGAGGACGCGTATTCTTCCACATACAGTGGTTATCATTATACAATAGTGTTTAATTTTGGAAGTCAGAGGGTTATTTGAGATATAGATTTATAAAAGGGTTTTCGAAGCTAAATACAATCAAGCACAATAAAGTGAGAAAAAGGCATGCTAATGCTGAAAGGGTTAATTTGAATTGAATGCTTAAGGCTATTATTGTATGTGAATATAAAATGTTCATGTTTCAATAGTTTCTTAGCATTGACCAACATATTTCTGTCATATTAATATTTGAAATTTCCATTTTCAAGCTAATTATATTCTTTCAACACCAATTATTTGAATTACAATAAGCACTATCGGGAAAATAATCACTTTGCGAGTCATGTATGGGATTCTGTATTGTTTTATACTAATAGTACGGTACGTGTTTGCTTATTACATTTGCCCAATCTTTGTTTTGATAACAAGGATTCAACATGAATAGTACTGCACTTGTTCAGTCTCTGTTCCGCGAGGGTTCTGTACCGGGGCAGCTGCAGAAGACTTCCGCTTGTACCGTCACTTGGAGCCCCTTGGAGCAGCTGTCACTCGCCGTATTCTGCCTTAAAGCACAGTGGCGAAGCTGTCCGTCCCTCCTGCAGACCAAACAGAGAGGCCAGACGGATAGATAAGGTGGACAGGGGAGTGTGAAGGTTCGCCTCAGTACAAGTAAAGTAACTGACCGATTGTAAGTTTTGGGATACGAGGAAGTTGAAGCTGCAGACACTGATGTATATATATGAGAGAGAGAGAGAGCCGTTTCAAAAGGTATTATTAGCCAACATTCGTCTGATAGTAGCACAGTAGCTTGCAAGTGCTTGAGTAACCCCAAAATAAGCTTGTTTACCTTTAAGTGAACGCCTTAACAGTATGTGCGGACATAAAGAGCTACCCAAAGCCACTGCAGCAGATACGAGGTACAAGTAAAAACAATAACAGACAGAACAATGATGCGTTGCTCAAGCAATACATACTGCATATATACAGTATGTATACAGAATATATATATATATATATATATATATATATAATATATATATATAATATATCTATATATATATATCTATATATATATATATATATATATATATATATATTCTATCTTAACCCTTTTAGTATGATATATTTTTACATATTATTCTGGCTAGCATCAGACGATTTCATACATCATGGGCACGACTTTTAGCAATCTAAGGAGTAAGTTTGGTTTAAATTAAACATCTGACGCACACAGATCCTTTTTAGCCTTAATATTCGACTATCAATAGGCATGGAATATGAATAAGTGCGTTAAGTATATCGAATACAGAATGGATTAACATACATGCTATATAAAAATTACCATGTCTATAATTATCACCACTATCATGAAAAAATATGATTGTCTGAACATTGCATAGTTAATCCAGAATTAGGTTATGGTATTTGAGAGGAATTGGAACTTAGTTATTTTTGTTCAGGATCTGTCTCGAGTGGCTTCCCCCCCATCCCCCCTCCCCCTCCCCCAGCTATTGGATACATACATACATACATACATACATACATACATACATACACATACATACATTTGGGAGGAATGCATTCACAGAGTGTGAAGTGATTTTGAATGGTTAGGTAATGGAAAAAATGTCAGCTTATGTAAGTACTTAGGCAGTGTGATGAGTAACGTTGGGAATGTGGAGGATATAACGCGAGAGAGAATGCAACAAGTGTGATGAGTAACGTTGGGAATTTGGAGGATATAACGCGAGAGAGAATGCAACAAGGGATGAAGGATGTAGGTATGTTGAAAGAAAGGAATATGGAGATACACTCGGTCCAAAAAGTATCAGCACCCTGATAATCTGGTGAGTACAGCTTGGTAGTATAGGTTGTAGGTCTTAGGTAGTAGGTCTTAGGTAGTATAGGTAGATAGTAGTATAGATGGATATAGCTACAGGTAGATATGCAAACCCTACCAAGCTGTACACACCAGATTATAAGGGTAGGGGTACAGATACTTTTTGGACCGAGTGTACATATGGAAGTAAATAAGTCACTGCATGATATTGTGGTGATCACAACATTGACGTACGGGAGTAAAGCATGGTAGTAAAAAGGGTTAAGTGAGATAGTTCGAAGCCTGTTAAGGGGAGGAAGACCGTTTCTCTGGACCCCCTTCTCCCTCATGTTTAGCTCCATTAGTTTTGAGACTTTAAGACGTTCGCCCCATTAGTTTGGCAATTTTAACACCTTTCGCCCAATTTCTTTGTCAATTTTATGACTATTCGTGCCATTTAGTTCTCGAATTTTTCGTGGCGATTTATAGAAAAATATATTCTTAACTTGGTTTCCAGAGATATTCTTCCATAGTTAGAAATAGGGGAAGTTCACCATATTTATGAGCGGGCTAGAGACTATGGTATCCGACTGTACCGTATAAAGTAGAGACTATGGTATCCGACTGTACCGTATAAAGTAGAGACTATGGTATCCGACTGTACCGTATAAAGTAGAGACTATGGTATCCGACTGTACCGTATAAAGTAGAGACTATGGTATCTGACTGTACCGTATAAAGTAGAGACTATGGTATCCGACTGTACCGTATAAAGTAGAGACTATGGTATCCGACTGTACCGTATAAAGTAGAGACTATGGTATCCGACTGTACCGTATAAAGTAGAGACTATGGTATCCGACTGTACCGTATAACGTAGAGACTATGGTATCCGACTGTACCGTATAAAGTAGAGACTATGGTATCCGACTGTACCGTATAAAGTAGAGACTATGATATCCGACTGTACCGTATAAAGTAGAGACTATGGTATCCGACTGTACCGTATAAAGTAGAGACTATGGTATCCGACTGTACCGTATAAAGTAGGGACTATGGTATCCGACTGTACCGTATAAAGTAGGGACTATGGTATCCGACTGTACCGTATAAAGTAGGGACTATGGTATCCGACTGTACCGTATAAAGTAGAGACTATGGTATCCGACTGTACCGTATAAAGTAGAGACTATGGTATCCGACTGTACCGTATAAAGTAGAGACTATGGTATCCGACTGTACCGTATAAAGTAGAGACTATGGTATCCGACTGTACCGTATAAAGTAGAGACTATGGTATCCGACTGTACCGTATAAAGTAGAGACTATGGTATCCGACTGTACCGTATAAAGTAGAGACTATGGTATCCGACTGTACCGTATAAAGTAGAGACTATGGTATCCGACTGTACCGTATAAAGTAGAGACTATGGTATCCGACTGTACCGTATAACGTAGAGACTATGGTATCCGACTGTACCGTATAAAGTAGAGACTATGGTATCCGACTGTACCGTATAAAGTAGAGACTATGGTATCCGACTGTACCGTATAAAGTAGAGACTATGGTATCCGACTGTACCATATTAAGTAGAGACTATGATATCCGACTGTACCGTATAAAGTAGAGACTATGGTATCCGACTGTACCGTATAAAATAGGGAGTACCATTATCTGTCACGGTGGGAGGTTAGGGTACGGAGAAAACTTACTTATGTGCAGCAACTGGCGATTACCGAGCCTTTAAGGGGGCCCACCTCGCTTGTTTTTTCTCTTTCTCTCCCTCTCTCTTTGGCTTGTATCCATTCGGCCCCATTCAGCCTACTACTTTAAGACGTTTACCCCCATCCAGGTGTCAATATTTTCCTGGCAAGCGGTAGCGAGCTAGCATATATATATTTGTGTTTTGACAGCAAGCTAAATTTGTAAATTTTTCGATAGAAAAATATCCCCGGCGAAGCCGGATTTCTCCATACAATGCTGGCTCGCTATCGCTCGCCAAGAAGAAATCGACACCTGGATGGGGATAAACGTCTTAAAACAGTTGGCTGAATGGGGCCGAATAGATACAAGCCAGAGAAAGAGAGAAAAGGAGAGAAAGATAAAAACAAGTCGGTGCCCCCCCCCCCCCTTTTAAAGTGAGATAACTAGAATGTGTACGGGATCGTAAGTTCTGGGTTACGAGGCGGGGGTGTTGCGCTGCTTATCCCTTGGAGGACCAGCCATGTGTTTTATATTGCCTTCTAGCTATATTTAGACGATATTATGCAGCCTAGGAAGGATCTGTGGTAGCTCAGAGGGTAGGTTGAGATAGTATGAAGCCGTATTATGGCTGGAGCTCCTTCCTAAGCTGAATAAAATCGTCTACTAGTTGCCCAGAATGTGAGGAAAAGGACGTCCCTGGTACTGAACGGGTTATCAAACGAAGACGCGGGGGTTTAGTGCAGGTTTTACGAGAGTGAGGTCCGCCATACATAAGGAGGTTCGGATTTCGCCGCACTCGGCTTTACTGGGGCATGGTCGTCACGTTCAATTCATTCATGGCAACAAAGCGATTCATATTTCACACACCGTTGTTCTTTGTAAAGTCACGCACTATACTTGATGCAGCGCAGTTATTTTATTTGTGTTTTTTTAATCAAACACAATGTCTCTCTTTAAGCCCGAATACATTGTTACTCTTTATATTATGATTTGTAATTCTCTTCGGTTGTTGATGTTTTCTCGAAAACACCCTTAGGCTATTAACGTTTCTTGTTCTTAGACTCTAGGCAACACTTCACAATGTTACCAAAGCTACCCAATATAGAAAACCTTCCGTGTAATATATGGTTAGTTTCAGTATCGCACCAAAAGTGTACCAACACACCGTATATAGTATTGGCTAAGATGTGCTAAGAAGACATTTAAGGGGAAATGGCTTTATTTATTGACCGATTTATTTATATATACCCGGTATATATAATTATATATATATATATATATACCGGTATATATTATATGTTAATTATAATCATCCCTTATAGCTCTATTAGTCATACTTTTTCCAAAATCCTTCTAGAATTCAATCCTATCAGTCCCTTTTCCAATACCTTCTCACTAGCTCATGTCACTAACTCCCTCTCTCACACTCACTCACTACCTCCCTCTCCCTCACTCACACACTCACTCTCCCTCTCACACACTCACTCACTCCCTCTCACAAACTCCCTCTCCCTCTCCCTCTCACACACTCACTCCCTCCCTCTCACACACTCACTCACTCCCTCTCACACACTCACTCTCTCCCTCTCACACACTCACTCTCCCTCTCACACACTCCCTCTCACACACACACTCCCTCTCCCTCTCACACACTCACTTACTCCCTCTCACACACTCACTCACTCACTCTCACACACTCACTCGCCCTCTCACACACTCCCTCTACCTCTCACACACTCCCTCTCCCTCTCACACACTCACTCACTCTCACTCTCACACACTCACTCACTCCCTCTCCCTCTTACTCACTCACTCTCCCTCTCTCTCACACACTCCCTCTCACACACTCCCTCTCCCACACTCACTCCCTCTCACACACTCACTCTCCCTCTCACACACTCACTTACTCCCTCTCACACACTCCCACTCCCTCTCACACACTCACTCTCCTTCTCACACACTCCCTCTCCCTCTCACCCACTCCCTCCTTCTCACACACTCCCTCTCCCTCTCATACACTCACTCACTCCCTCTCACACACTCCCTCTCCCTCTCACCCACTCCCTCCTTCTCACACACTCCCTCTCCCTCTCATACACTCACTCCCTCCCTCTCCCTCTCACCCACTCCCTCCTTCTCACACACTCCCTCTCCCTCTCATACACTCACTCACTCCCTCTCACACACTCTCTCCCTCCCTCTAGCACACTCCCTCTCCCTCCCATACACTCACTCTTCCTCTCACACACTCCTTCTCCCTCTCACACACTCATTCACTCACTCCCTCTCGCACACTCCCTCTCTCTCTCATACACTCACAGTCTCTCTCTCTCTCTCTGACGCACTCTGTGCAAGTTGTTGTCACGTTTTCCTGAGAATGTATGTCTTGGAATCATATCTCAAGAAACTGTGTTGTCTGCATTGATCTTATGATGAGTAAAACAAACCCACGTTGCGCATAACCACGACATTGATATGGTGTACCCAACTGTAACTAAATGATTGTGTCACCAACAATCATTGTATCGATATGTATTATTGTCTGCCCGCATCTACTGTGGGCCGATAATTAAAGGTTATTAAATCAAGTTCAGTTTCTCCGTGGGCCTGCTTGAGGACGGTCCAGGCACAAGCAGGGAACACCATAGGCCTACCCACCTGCCCCAAAAGGCTACAGGTATCCTAATAAAAAATAACAACTACTACAGCGTTGGTTTTATGGCTGGGCCGCCAATGATCAGAGAGAGCAGACAGTGGCGAGATATGTGTCCCCTTCACCTTACTCAACCTTTACTATTACTCATCCTTACTCATCCTCAACTCACCCTTAGTCACCTCACCCATCCTTAGTGCTCACCCTCACCCATCCTTTACTCTTACTCACCTTCACCCTTACTCACCTCACCTTCCCTTACTCATATTCACCCTAAACCTTACTCATCTCACCCACCCATCCTCACCCTAAACCTTATTCACCTCACCCTTAGTCACATCACCCACCCTTACTCACCCTAACCCTCGCCCTCAATCACCCTCACACTTACTCTCCTTACCCATCTTTATTCTTACTCACCCTCACCCTTACCTTTATTCACCTCACCAACACTTGCTCACCCACCCTTATTCTTACTCACCCTCACCCATATTCACCCTCACCCTTATTCACCTCACTCTCACCTTTAGTCATCTCACACATGCTTACTCACCCTTACTCACCTTACCTACCCTTACTCACCCTCACCCATTCTAACTCTCCCTCGCACACTATTACCCTTACCCATCCTAGCTTACTATAGCGGTTCCTTAGACCTTCGTAAACGAAATAAGTGAAACAAATAGTGATCTTTCTGAAACTGAATGGTATTTAGTCCTTTATCCCAAAATAGTACTCTATTTTTTCTTCGTTCGATAGCGTTGGTAGTATCCTTCCCAAAAGTTTAAAAATTCGGGGGTTAGTCCCCTCCACCCACCTTTTATCTCCCCCATCATGTTTAGATATGTGTTTTAGTTTGCCCATAAACGAGAAAAAAAAACCACACACACACACACACACACTTTCCTAGGCCCCCTTCTCAAACTTTTAAGAGTGACTCTTACTTTGATTTCTATACAGCTGAATGTTATATACAGTTGAATATTATCGTCTGATGTTAGAGCCAAAATTAATACGAAAAGTATTTGTGTGTTAAATGGTTGCCCTCTTCTTCCTAGCGTTATTTATGCACAGTAAAATCCAAAGTTCCCGCCCACCTTAGCTCTCAGTTCAGTCAAAATAGAAGCTCTTTGAAAGTGTACATGCCTCATCAATATGGTGAAGTTGGAAAGAGCGCACTCAAGCTCTCCATAGCCTTGGTGTTATAACTTGTTTCACTCGGAATAAATGTGTGAAGGCGAAATGGCATTTGATTGTAATAATTGTGCAATTTTTAATTTGTTTTGTATAAAATTCTTTCTCGGAACAAAGGCTTTCTATAACCTGTGGGTTAATTAGTTGGACACAATACAGTCTGGGGATCTTAGACTACTTGATGTGCAGTTGGAACATCATTCGTTTGGCATCACTGTGTTTGGCCATCTCAGTCTCAATACTCACACATCACAAATTCAGCATTTTTCTATATACTGTAGTAGTCCATTAGATTTTTAACCTGGTGAATTTTCACTTGAGCTAGACATTTCTACTTTGAGATTTGGTGGTTGAGTGTGGGTACTCTGTAGTATATTTCTTGTGGATTATTTCATTATTTCGCGTGTGTGTGTGTGTGTGTGTGTTTTTTTTTTTTTTATTTTTTTTTTTTTGTAACTGAATCTTTTGTTTGGAAACAGTATCATCAGATAATAGGTACTGTCTCTCACTGTATACTTTGAATTTATAGCCTCCCTTGATATTTTAAGGCTGAATCCGTGAGCTTGCGATTTGTAGGTCAGATGCAAGACCATTCGACCATACTTCAACTTCTCTTATAATAACTTCACTATATCACTTCAAGTAAAATTGCTTCCATTCTACGGTAAATTTACTCGTGTGATACCAGCTTAAAAAACACCAACATATGATAATATTACCACTGAACTGCTCGTCTTCAAGTAAACCAGCTAATCATATTATTAGTGGAAAGAGAGAGAAAGAGAGAGAGAGAGAGAGAGGGAGCTCGCTCTCTCTCTCTCTCTCTCTCTCTCTCTCTCTCTCTCTCTCTCTCTCTCTCTCTCTCTTTCCCCTATTAATCCAACATGTTATTAGTGTCTTCATATATTCACATTCCTTACATTGGCTCTATGAACGCGTGCGGGCGTGTGTGATTGTGAGAACTAATATTTAAGAAAAAATATATATTGCATTGTCCTAAATTATAATTTGTTTCTACTTGAATACACTGACAACTGCTATTTTGTTCCTGCCTCTCATCCTCTGCCTTCTTACACGTGAATCTATTACATTTGTCATTATTGTGTCATCTCTCCCTCTCTCTCTCTCCCTCCATTCAGCCTACTATTTTCAGACGTTTACCCCCATCCAGATGTCAATATTTTCCTGGCGAGCGGTAGCGAGCCAGTACATATATATATTTGTTTTGACAGCAAGCTAAATTTGTACATTTTTCGATAGAAAAATTTCTCCGGCGAAGCCGGATTTCTCCATACAATGCTGACTCGCTATCGCTCGCCAGGAAAAAATCGACACCTGGATGGGGATAAACGTCTTAAAACAGTATGCTGAATGGGGCCGGATGGATACAAGCCAGGGTCATATCTCCCTCTCCCTCTCTCATGACACCCCTCGTGAACCATTGTAAGCCTACCCAGCGAATTTGAGCCCCTCTCCTTAGACTGACAAGTTTGTTCCACATCATGGCAGCCGCACCCATCTTCCTCACCTCTCGCCCTCGCACCCCTAGTATAAATGATTGTACTCTCGTTTCTGTTGGACAAAATCGTCTGGTGCTAGGTTGAGAAAATAATGACATGCTGTACAAAAAATATCCGTAAACTTAAGGGGAGGTATTTAGTTTGTTCCCTACGTTTTCATCAAGCTTAAAATTACACCCTCTAGACCCCCTTTCAAGATAAATTTGTACATTTTTCGGTAGAAAAATTTCCCGGCCGGAGGCCGGTTGCTCTTAAATTACAGGCTCGCTATCGCTCGCCAGGAAAATATCGACACCTTAATGGCACGAAAGGTCTTAAAATTGACAGAAATGGGGCAAAATGTCTTAAAATGTCAAAACTACTAGGGCGAACGTCTGAAAATCTCAAAAGCAATGGGGCTAAACATGAGGGAGAAACGGGTCCAGAAAAAATCCCTCAAGTGGAAATCTCCCCTTAACCCCTTGAGTACCAGCGACGTGTGTTGTATTATATGCTAGCTATATTTAGACGATATTATGCAGCTTAGGAAGCATCAGTGGTAGTTAAAAAAAGTTGTTTGAGATAGTTTGAAGCCTTATTATAGCTATGGGCCCTTCCTAAGCTGAAGGACAAACTAAAAACACAAGGCTCGAGAATGGCAAGTTAAGTCAAACTCCTTAATAATATTTAGACAACATGATGATAGGCCCCAAGGCATATCGTACCAGATAAGTGTTAATTCTGACTTGCTTATGTTTACCTCTTACATCTCTCTCTCTCTCTCTCTCTCTCTCTCTCTCTCTCTCTCTCTCTCTCTCTCTCTCTCTCTCTCTCTCTCTCTCTCTCTCTTTATTTATTTATCTATCTATCTATTTCTCTCCTTAATTCTGATGCAGCGAGTGATGCTAGTTAATGTGAAAAAGAATGAACAGACGGAATGTGTTAGGCAGAAAGAGTAATGAGAGAGAGAGGGAGAGAGAGAGAGAGAATGTGTGTGTGTGTGTGTGTGCGTATCTGTCTGTGTGTGTGTGTGTGTGTGTGTGTGTGTGCAAGGGGTATAATCTGTCAGAAAACAAAGCGGGTAGGGGAGAAAGGGGAGATTATCCACTCCAATTTTACGATTTTGTTTACGTGACGAAGCTACCACGACACCCACACGCACACGCACACGCACACGCACACGCACACACACACACATACATACACCTCCCCGTGGCGTAACTGATAGCGCGTCTGGCTCACAACCAGAAGGTCCCGGGTTCGAGACCCGGGCGGGGAAGAGACATTTGGGCAAGTCTCCTAACGGTGTAGCCTCTGTTCACCTAGCAGTATAAATAGGAACCTGGTATAAGTGGACGAAGTTGTGACGTCCCATCTGGGGTTGGTGATCGGTTACAAGGTGAGATGGGTATCGTACTGGTCAACCTAAGCTACTGGTCAACCTAAGCCTTCGGGTGAGACTGACACCGTAGTGAGAATGGTACCGTACAGATTAACCCTAAGCCTTCGTTTCCAGATGTCGCCAATTGGCTAAAATACAGACTACACACACATCCACAGCCATTCCAACGATACATAAACACTTAAAATGCATTTCACGCAATACATTCCCAGTTAAGGAGGCACGATAATAATGAGCTTAGCTCGCATTGCGTGGATTCCCCTTGACGAACAAGCAAGTGAGTGAATAACACACACACATGGAAACTCTCACACAAACACAAAGGCATGCATACACAAACGTGTACACTCGATGACACACACACATGCACACAACAACTATACATAGAATACTATAATCATCAGTGTAACTGTATTTAATCGGTGTCCAAGCATTACCTTTCACCCTCCCTCCTTCCTCCTTCTAGGGCTCTATTTTCGTCCTCACAGTCTTGGTATTTCCTTTCTAGACACGTCCTTATAGGCAGTCCTTATAGGCAGTCCTTCCATGGAACTGTTTTCGAACTTCCTTGTTATTTCCTTTGCTTTGTCTGTTATTCCCTTTCTCTCTATTTTGTTATCCGGGTTCACCGTTCTCTCCTTTATTGGTTTATTTTCTCTCTTCCTATTATTCTGATTTTTTATGGACCTCTCCTTGTTTCTGTTTATTCTCCTTTTCTCTCTCATTCATATTATTCTCTATTTCTTAGCTTATTTCCTTTTCCTATATTTCTCGAAATTCTTTACATTTTCTACTTAGCATGTATTCATATTTATGTTCTCGTGTTTTATCCCCAAGTTCCTTGTTAAGAACTTTTCCTAGACTTTTTGCTCTCCTCTTCTGTTTCTGTTATCTTCTTTTAAGTTCATGCTTTATGCTGTGATACAATGTAGCTCTCATTATAATCCATGGAATGACTATATCATTAGGGGCCTTTTCAAGTTCCGCTTTAGTCTACAATACTTCGATTATTCTCCATCTGTTTCTTTGTATATTCATTTACATTCGCTTTCGTTTTGACTGGTAGTTGTGGTTGTTTCGAACAGGAGTCTTTTTATTTATTTCTCTTGTCCGTGATATTAATTGTAACTGGTCTCCATCATTCGCCCAAACTCCACATATATCAAGATATCTAGCAGTACATAGCGAAATATCAGATAAGAAAAGCCACTGGGGTCTATCGCAATGGGGAAAACAAAAAGTACAACCAGATCTTGCACCATACTCAGTACCCTTCCTGTCATGAGTCGGATTTATTATACCTTACCTGATACAATGACTAACCCACAACCCTATTGATCACAATTCAGGTTATATAATATTTTACTGGATCTTATAATTATCCCATAACAATTGTTATAACTAGTTATAATCAATAACGAATAATAAGTATCTATTACAATTGTACTGATCTCATAACTAACACAAAACACTATTGATCGTTGACCAGAATGTATCCTCGATCAAATCTATTGCACTTCAACTAACCAAAAACACAACGTATCACTAGACAAAGTTAATAATGAATCGTAATTATCTATTATGCCTCCACTGATCTTATAATAAACCCTTACTTATCATAATTCAGAATCAATCATATGTCGGATGTATTAAACCTCACCTGAGTTTATAAGTAATTCAGATCCCCAGCTGTCACTAATCAGACTCACACACTCTTCCCTTACCAGATTTATTCATCGTGCTATACCCATCCAAATTATTGTCTCCAATCACTATGAAAATCCCTCACACTAATATTGTCTCCCAGATTACGTTTTATTGTTAGTGGTAATATTGTGTCTGCATAGCTCACGCATTAGTAAAAAGATAGACAAATTAAAAATATAATTAAAACAGCTGGACAATTACTTGATTCGGATAATTTAGAGGCATTATATTAAGATACAATATAAGCATTGCAAACCAAACCTATTACAAATAATGAAGGTAGAGTTGTACGCGATGCCAACATTTGTTTTACCGGACGTAACTCGAGATATCTGAACAAAAAACATTGGTCCCCTAACGTCATCTTTACTCATATCAATTATATCCACACGACTAACTCAAACCCACAGCACCAATAATCCTCCCATGTTTCACTATGAATCTTTGGTACACTCCCTTGCAATGTTCACACTGGTAATCCTCTCTCCACTACAATTAACACACACACACACACACACACACACACACACACACACACATACACACACACACACATACACACACACACACACACACACACACACACACACACACACACACACACATCCGACGGTGTATATGTACTGTAGGTTAAAGCAACATAAATACTAAATGTTGTCGCGTACATCATAAATTCATAATACAACTATCCACATTAACCTAACCTGATATATCCTACCAAACATACAGTAACTTTTGAGCATACTATCCTAATTTATCATAACTGTGTACCCCAAAACTGTCCCTTTAATCTAGTGTGAAAAAATTGTACCCATAAAGCCTTTAATGTTTGTTTTCACACACACACACACACACACACATGCATACACACCTAGAACACTCCTAACACACCCAGCAGACACACACACACACCTAGCACACACACATACACACCTAGAACACTCCTAACACACCCAGCAGACACACACACACACACACACCTAGCACACACCTAGAACACTCCTAACACACCCAGCAGACACACATACACACCTAGCACACACACATACACACCTAGAACACTCCAAACACACCCAGCAGACACACACACACACACCTAACACACACATACACACCTAGAACACTGCTAACACACCCAGCAGACACACATAAACACCTAGCACACACACATACACACCTAGAACATTCCTAACACACCCAGCAGACACACATACACACCTAGAACACTCCTAACACACCCATCACACACACATAGACACCTAGCAAACAGATGCACACCTAACACACACACACACACACACACACACACACACACACACACACACACACACACAAACACACACACACACTCACACACACACACACATGCCCATGAAAGATATTATTATAAAAAGGGATGAAGTAAGGGACTGCATGTTAGACCTAAATAAAAGAAAGGCTATGGGGCCGGATCAGATTTCTGGGTGGATGTTGAGTGAATGTGCAGAGGAACTAAGCTTTCCCATAACAGAGATTTTTAAAAAATCTTTGTCCCAAGGCAAGCTACCCGAGGTGTGGAAGGCTGCTGATATTGTACCGATATACAAGAAAGGACCGAAATAAGATGCAAATAACTACAGACCCGTGTCTTTGACTAGTGTTGTAGTAAAACTGCTTGAGAAATTGATCAGGAAATTTTGGATTTGTCAGCTCGAGGAGAACCATTTACTATCGGATTGTCAGTTTGGTTTTTAGGTCGAATAGGTCATGTGTGTCAAATTTGCTGAGCTTCTATGATAGAGTGATTGAAATTATGCAAGAACGAGACGGATGGGCAGATTGTGTATTTTTAGATTTCAAAAAAGCTTTTGATAAAGTACCCCATAAAAGGCTTCTATATAAACTTGAAATGTGTGGAGGAATCACCGGTGGACTCTTAAAATGGATGAAGGATTTCTTAACCGGGAGGAAAATGAGAACCATCATAAGAGGGAAATATTCATCATGGAGTGATGTGATAAGTGGAGTGCCCCAGGGCTCAGTGTTGGCCCCATTGATGTTTTTAATTTTTATAAATGATCTGCCTCTTGGAATTAGTAGCTATATTAACATGTTCGCCGATGACGCAAAATTAGTAAGGAAAGTGGTTGATAACAATTGCTGTAAAATGCTCCAGGAGGACATCAATAAGCTGTATCAATGGAGCCGAATGTGGAAAATGGAGTTCAACATTGATAAATGCCACGTGATGGAGATGGGAGACGGCCAGGGAAGACCCCATGGGGAGTACAGTATGGGCGATGTAAGGTTGGAAAAGTCAGAGAAGGAAAAAGACTTAGGAGTTGTTGTGAACAGGAGGTTAGATCCCGGTGACCATATCAATAACTTGGTAAATAAGGCATATTCGTGGTGGGCTAATATTAGGGTAGCGTTTAAATTCCTAAATGAAGACATGGTGAAGATATTAATAACACAGTTTTTAAGGCCTAGCCTGGAGTATGCAGCGGTTGTATGGAATCCACATATGAAAAAACACATAAGTAAGCTAGAGAAAATTCAGCGTGTGATCACAAGATGGGTGCCAGGGTTAAAAACTTACAATATGAAGACCGGCTGTGTCACCTGGGGATTCCCTCACTTGAACAGAGAAGGGAGAAGGGAGACATGATAGCTTTATTTAGGTGTGTTCACGGAAAGGAATATATTGATCAAACAAATTTTGTTTGGCCAGCGGTGGGGAGGACGAGAGGACATGACTATAAACTGTTGAGGAGGAGAGCTAGGAAGGATGTTAGGAAGTTTGGTTTTCCAGATAGAATGGTTGAGCAGTGGAATAAGTTACCAAACGACCTAGTGTGTGCACAAAGTATTCAAGCTTTTAAAGTAAATTATGATAAGTTAAAGGCTAACGGGACACTACGAGAGTAATCTCAATCCTGTAAAATACAATTAGGTAAATACAATTAGGTAAATACACACACACACACACACACACACACACACACACACACACACACACACACACACACACACACACACACACACACACCTGTAAAGTGTTTAAAGGACGTGCTGAGGAAAGTGTTGATCCTCACTGTTATTCTTGAAGCTCCCACCATTTTCACTGCCGCTGCTACCCTCCACTTTATTTTATTATTGTGTCTATGTCTGGCCTTGTTGACTCTCGTGAGGCCCCTTAGTGTTTATCGGAGACGTCTATGGGTACCTTAGGCTAACCTCCATACCACAGTCGCTATATTGAATACACCACATTGGAAGTTCCTGTGTAAATTTGCCCAAATAAGTATTGTTCCTATCCGTGATCTTATACATTTTCTACCGAAAAATTTAATAATGTGTCTTGAAAGGGGGGTCTAGGGGATGTACTTTTAGGTTTGACGGAGGTCTAGCGAGGACACTAAACATATATTAATGAATATATACATAAACCAAAAAACAAGCACTACCCCCTTAAGGGGAGGTATTTAGTTTGTTCGCTAGACCTCCATCAAGCTTAAAATTACACCCCCTTGAGTCCCTTTCAAGATATATTTGTACATTTTTCGGTAGAAAAATGTCCCGGCCGAAGGCCGGTTCCTCTTAAATTACAGGCTCGCTATCGCTCGCCAGGATAAAATTGACACCTGAATGGTACGAAAGGTCTTAATATGGGGTGAAAGTTCTTAAAATCGCTAAACTAATGGGGCAAACGTTTTATAATATCAAAAGCAATGGGGCTAAACATGAGGGAGAAAGGGGTCAAGAAAAAAATCCCTTAAGTGGAGATCTCCCCTTAAGTGCAACTGCTTAGGTACTCAAGCTCACAATAGCCTTTACTTCACCGAAAGCAATGGTGGAAAGGAACTTGGATTTAGATTATGCAATGCTGGAAGGCAGACACATTACAGGATGAGGTATGGCGAAGAAGACCCAGATGGCTAAACACTCTCCCCATAAAAGCATTGTAGTGTTTATGTAGTGTTATTTGTTGAGGGCGGCAAGGGTTGGCGCGGCTTGCCATTTTGCTTGCCAGAGGGGCCTGTTGGTCAATTTGGTGGAGGTGGTCTTGGGTGATGTTATTGTTGGTGTTGTTATGTTATTGTTGGTGTTGTTATTGTTGGTGTTGTTATTGTTGGTGTTGTTATTGTTGGTGTTGTTATTGTTGGTGTTGTTATTGTTGGTGTTGTTATTGTTGGTGTTGTTATTGTTGGTGTTGTTATTGTTGGTGTTGTTATTGTTGGTGTTGTTATTGTTGGTGTTGTTATGTTGTTGTTGTTATTGTTGGTGTTGTTATTGTTGGTGTTGTTATTGTTGGTGTTGTTATGTTGTTGTTGTTATTGTTGGTGTTGTTATTGTTGGTGTTGTTATTGTTGGTGTTGTTATTGTTGGTGTTGTTATTGTTTGGTGTTGTTATTGTTGGTGTTGTTATTGTTGGTGTTGTTATTGTTGGTGTTGTTATTGTTGGTGTTGTTATTGTTGGTGTTGTTATGTTGTTGTTGTTATTGTTGGTGTTGTTATTGTTGGTGTTGTTATTGTTGGTGTTGTTATGTTGTTGTTGTTATTGTTGGTGTTGTTATTGTTGGTGTTGTTATTGTTGGTGTTGTTATTGTTGGTGTTGTTATTGTTGGTGTTGTTATTGTTGGTGTTGTTATTGTTGGTGTTGTTATGTTGTTGTTGTTATTGTTGGTGTTGTTATTGTTGGTGTTGTTATTGTTGGTGTTGCTATTTTGGTGTTGTTATTGTTGGTGTTGTTATTGTTGGTGTTGTTATTGTTGGTGTTGTTATTGTTGGTGTTGTTATTGTTGGTGTTGTTATTGTTGGTGTTGTTATTGTTGGTGTTGTTATGTTGTTGTTGGTGTTGTTATGTTATTGTTGTTGTTGTTGGGCAGAGGTAGTTGGTTAATGTGGTGGTGTTGGTAGGGATGGTCTTGGCGATGTTATTCCCTACGCCAACGAAATTGGACGAAGGTTATGTCTTCGCCTCCGTTTTATTTGTGTGTCTGTAAACAAGATATCTCACAAAGTTATGAACCAATTTACACGAAATTTGGTGGGCAGATAGGATGTGCGTGATTAAATTTAGGAGGTGACCCGGATCATATCCTGGAACTCATATCGAGAAGATAATTTAGGCCTATGATATCAATGGTAAAGAAAGGACATCTTTAGAAGAAATTAGGATATTAGGCATAAGTAAGAGAGAGCGGGGTGGAGAGGGAAGAATTAGCGCCTGTCTGTGTTGGCCTCTGTCTGTCTGTTTGTCTGTAAACAAGATATCTCAAAAAGTTATGAACCGATTTAAAAAAAAAAAAAAATGGTGGACAGATAGGATATGCGCCATGGAACAAGTCATTCAGTTTAGGAGACCATCATGATCGTATCCTGGAGCCCAGATCCAGAAGAACATTTAGTCCTATGATAATAATTTCCGCCAGAGAGTTAGCTACTTGTTGTGTACTTCCTAGCCAAACTAAAACTAAGTCAGGATTTAAAAACATATATTATTCCTGCAGTTATACGAAATTAATCTTACAATCCTCACTGCAATCAATACATAATTTCTACCCCAACAAAATATAATAAAGACATTGCCAATTATGCATGAACGTACCTTAAAATAGTAAATAAAACACTTTATCTTGCTAACTCACCATTCTCTCTCTCTCTCTCTCTCTCTCTCTCTCTCTCTCCATTGCCAATTATGCAAGAACGTACCTTAAAGTAGTAAATAAAACCCTTTATCTTGCTAACTCACCATTCTCTCTCTCTCTCTCTCTCTCTCTCTCTCTCTCTCTCTCTCTCTCTCTCTCTCTCTCTCTCTCTCTCTCTCTAACACACACTCTCTCTCTCTCTCTCGTTTCCCAGATGCAGTGGATGTGTTTGTTGTGAGAGTGCAATATATGCTACACAACGCCTTCCACCGGCTGATGGATCCCTGCGAGGCTGTTGAGGGCGTGGGAAAATTAGGAGGGTGGACAGAGAATTGCAACTTTCGGTGAATTTTTGGACGTTTCGACCCGTGCAAGTGTCGATGTCTTGCGAGCGAGGGATAGCGCGTCACCATTGGCATTGACGTAAAACAAACACACACGCGCGCACACACACACACACACACACGCACACACACACACACACACACATTTCCAGCCTCTACACACTATATCCGCAGATTCTTACACAACAAAATAATATTAATATTAATAATAATAACAGATCACTTCAATTTAAAAAAAAAAAAAAAAAATACCCCCAGACCCTTTTAAACTATCTTACCCCCTATCGCTCGCCAGGGAAACAATCGACACCTAAATGGAGTGAAGCGTCTTATAATGGGGCTAAACGTTCCTCCTTGTTTACCCAGAAGCAGCGGGTGAGTTTGTTTAGAGTGTGCAATAAACAGCATAATACACACTGGCCTCTACTACCTCATATAGATCCCTGCGAGCTTGTTATGGAGAGATGGTTCACTTTTTGACCGATTTTTGCATATATTCATTATTTTTCTAGTCTCCTCCCTAGACCTCCATCATATTTAAAAAAAAAAAAAATCCATTAGATTCCCCTTCTAGATTAATTTGTACATTTTTCGGTAGAAAAATCTCCCGGCCGAAGGCCGGTTCTTCCAACATTACAGGCTCACTATCGTTCGCCAGGGAAAAAATCGACACCTAAATAGCACGAAAGGTCTAAATATTGACGAAGAAATGAGGCGAAAGGTCTTGAAATCGACTAACTAATGGGGCAAACATCTTAACATCTGAAAACTAATGGGGCTAAACATGAGGGAGAGAGTGGACCAGAAAACCGGCCCATCCCCCCTTAACCCCTTCTGTACCGGCGACGTCTTTTTTTACTGTATTCTGGCTGTTAAACGATACTATTCAGCTTCAAAAGGACCTCCAGCAATTGACAGGCTTTGAACTATCTCACCTAACCCTTTTTACTATCACAGATCCTTCTTAAACTGAACAAAATCCTCTAAATATGGGTAGACTAAAACTTAAAAGACGTCGCCACTACAGACAGGGTTAAGAGCGTGGGAATATTGGGATGGTAGAGAGAATTTTAGCGAGTTTTGTTAACGTACCGACCCATTCAGGTGTCAAACTTTTCCTAGCGAACGATAGCTAGCCACCATTCAATATGAAAAAAATAAAAAATAATGAAGCCGAAAAACAACAAACGGAAAAAAAAAAAAAAAAAACAGCCTCAGAAAAATCCCCTTAGACCCCCCCCCCCCCTCCAAATTAATGGGATCTGAGTGGATACCAAGAAGGTACTGACCTCGAAATCCCTTCATTCGTTCTGAATATACGTTGTGAACGCAGACATACACACACAAACAGGAGTAATCTGAACGTTATACCGGACTCTGAAGAACAGCAGGGTAATAATCATATAATAACTAGATTACAGAAAAGTCAACAAACTCACCTTTTTAATAGTGATGTATGGCTCCAGCACATCAACACACAAATGTCGACCCCTTGTGAAGGTTGGTCAGCATTATAAGCCACACCAGGACAACGCCATGGGGGCCCTATAGGACACTAATTGTTAGCTGGGGCAGGCTTTATAGTGCTGCTTGGGTCCTTCAATCTTCACTGGAATGATAGAGAATAGGGGATTTAAAAATAGGCTCCTTTACATTAGATGCCTATAAATAGGTAGATAGGTGGTTAAGTTCATACATACATACATACATACATACATACATACATATACATACATAGCCTATAAACATAGGCTACATACATAAATACATACATACATAAATACACACATGCATACATACATAGGCTACATACATACATACATTCACATATACTGTATACATGAATACATACACACATACATACATAAAGAGAGCTGGGGAGAAAAGAAATAATTAATTCGGAAAACCTGTTTCCAAAGAAAGAGAAAGAAATGGATAGTTAAATACAGAGAGAGAGATAGAGAAAGAGAGAGAGAGAGAGAGAGAGAGAGATTTGTGAACCCAAGTGTACCCCCTTTATTTACTCTCTCTGCCTCCCATTAGCACCTACATCATCCCCACCACTCCTTCCCATTCTCTCTCTCTCTCTCTCTCTCTCTCTCTCTCTCTCTCTCTCTCTCTCTCTCTCTCTCTCTCTCTCTCATTTATTCAAACATTACATTATATGCATTACCTGTCAAAGTAAAAAAAGTTACTCGATACAATCACAATCTTAAGACAAACGCATAGCTATCTTTTATTAACATAACAGTTCTATTTACAATTACCTACATTTACACAATTCATAGTGATAAATATCTATATGAACAACTTCCTTAAACGGTTTTTACCTTGAAGGATAGTCAAAATATAGCTTAAGAAGATACTTGAGGATTCAAATTACCTTTCTTTAACTTAATCTGCATGCACATTAAAGGTCATTGTGGAGTCCATATACTGTATACCTTTAAGTTCTTGACGCAACTTGATGGACTTATATTGTAGGTGGGAGTCTGCAGAAGAGGTTGTAGGAGCACCACGTATTACACCTCCATCAAGTCGGCCGTATAAACGATTGTGAGTCCTCTAACGTGTTGTAAGGTGTCCAAAGAGGAGCATCGTTGTTGCTTATTCCCAACAGTAGCTATCAGCTGCATAGCTCTTCATCATGTTTTGTCCAGTAATGAGAGATGTATCTGTGCTGCTCTTGTCCAAGATAGTCTGGCATACGCCATACAGGATCTTTTCTGTGACATTAGGATAATGTCAACAATAAGTAATTTTGTGATTCTTCTAAGATAGCACAATGTCATACTTGCCATCCTCTCTGTGTTTTATTTTCTTTCAAATCGGAGAGATCTATCAAAGGTTATCTCAAGCATAAAGCGATGGTCAACTTAATACATTACACCACCTCCCATTTTCTGAATAGAATTATGTTGTAGATCTCTCATTCTTGAAAAAGTTGAAGTTTGGCTTTTTCTGCGGAAAACTTTATCTGCCATATACATCCCAGTAAGAGATGATGTTGAAGTCACTCTGCAGCTGTAGTGTAGCCTCCTCTCGTCCCTCCCTTGTGTGGCTCCTACCACCGGTCAGGTCACCAGCTAAAGAACCACATCAAAGAAGATGTTCCACAGAGAGGTCCTAGCAGACTTTCTTTTTAGGGTACACCGGCAGAATTAGGGTAAGGTGAATATTCCTTCTCTTGAATCACAACAGACATATTTCTATATACCAGTTAGCTTCTTAAAATATCAACAAGTCCCCCTCAACTGGAGCCTGGCAATTAGTCCTCCATGGTAACCTGAGGCAAATGTTCCAGCTATATCAACTGCGTCTACTGATTTCTCTTTTTGTTTGTCATGTTTTGGACTCCATTCATTTGATTGCAGGAGGAGGAGATCTGCAGCTGACTTTTCTTTTAGAAAACCAAATTGTCTGTTTATAGTAGCTAAGGTCTGCTTAGGTGATCACTAATGCAGGAGGCAAGGAAATCTTCAACTATCTTTGATGAGATTGGAAGTAGGGATACTGGCCTTTTCACTGTCTGGTGAGGATACAGTACCATCAGGCTTCCTCAGTGGAGGGATGATGTACTTTTGTGCCATTCCTTGCTGTTCCTTCACTGTGCTCCGCCACTGTTTGCTACCCATTCGTCCACTTTGGAATTTTATCTTCATGTAAATTTTCCACCTCCACTTTGCCCACCGTGTTGTCTGGAGAAGTTGGCGGCAAACCTGGGTTTATCCGAGCCCTTAGTGAAGAAGTTTCTTAGGGAGAGATGGTTCACTTTTTGGGCGATTTTTGCATGTATTCATTATTTTTCTAGTTTCCTCCCTAGACCTCCATAAAAAAAAAAAAAAAAACAACATCCATTAGATCCCCCATCTAGATTAATATGTACATTTTTTGGTAGAAAAATGTCCCAGCCAAAGGCCGGTTCTTCCAACATTACAGGCTCACTATCGTTCGCCAGGGAAAAAATCGACACCTAAATAGCACGAAAGGTCTAAATATTGACGAAGAAGTGGGGCGAAAGGTCTTAAAATCAACTAACTAATGGGGCAAACATCTTAACATCTGAAAACTAATGGGGCTAAACATGAGGGAGAAAGTGGTCCAGAAAACCGGCCCATCCCCCCTTAACATTCTTGAACCAATAACTGGCTGGTCGATAGTGCCCACCATGACTTATTCCCTTTAGTGTTTCTGAGTTATATTTTCAATCCCTCCCATTTAGCTCTCTTCCATAGCCAGATGGTCCTATCTCTTTTTCTTCTCTGGCAGTATGTTTGCTGAAGCTAGAGAGGACAGCATGGTGATCAGAGGAACCTATATGTCTTAAGCCGGTATCACACGAGAGCTTTTATAGTCAACATTCGATAATCAAAATTTTTCTGGCAACATTTCTGGAATATATTGCACTGGTATAGGAAACTAGACTGTTGCTAGATGAACTTAGGTGACCGAAATATTCTAAATGTTGACCTCATAGGCTGCCAGACCAGTGTTGAGGATAAATGTTGATTGAAAAAGCACTCGTGTGATAGCGCCTTTAGTGGTTCACAGTTGAGAAGGTGATTGAGGATATCAGATATAACTGGGTCAAGAGATGATCCTAAAGAGTGTGTGGGTAAATCTACATGATTAGTGGAAATAATGGTTAGTATTAAAATCTCTTTGAACAACATACTGAAAGTTTGTTTAATTGTTCTCTCTCTCTCTCTCTCTCTCTCTCTCTCTCTCTCTCTCTCTCTCGCTCTCTCTCTCTCTCTCTCTCTCTCTCTCTCTCTCTCTCTCTCTCTCTCTCTCTCTCTCTCTCTCTCTCTCTCTCTCTCTCTCTCTCTCTCTCTCCACCTACCATTTGAGCGCTTCCCCTGGTTGTCATGTAGCAGTAAACACAAATAGACAACTTCGTACCCCGCAGCAGCACAGTCATCCTCCTAACTTTGTCTCTTCTACAATTATTATCCTCGTTATTCCTCCCTTTCTTCCTTCTTTCCTTCCTTCCTTCATTTCTTATTTCATTCCTTCCATAATTCATGTATTCATTCATTTATTCTTTCCTTTCTTCCTTCCATATTCCTTGCATTTGTTTTTCTTTTCTTATATTTCGAAGTGCATGGTCACCCTGGTAACGTTATCTCTGTTTCAGTTATCTTACTTTATTTATCTCTTCCTTCCTTCGTTCAGTCATTCATACACTGTATTTTTCTGTCATGCATTAATTTTTCCTTTCTTCTTCCCTTTATTCCCTACATTTTTTTTTTTTTTTTTTTTTTTCCCTGCCAGCACCTTGTCTCTTCTTCAATCATCTTACTATATTGCTCTCTTCCCTTCTTCTTTCCTTCGTCGCATTTTTTTCTCTTTCTCATATGCCTGGCTTTATTTAATTTTATGTACTGCACAGTCGTAGTGATAACAATATCTCTTCTTCAATTACTCCTTTGATTTTCTCTTCTTTCCGTCATTAATTAATTCATTCATTCATTCATTCATTTGTTCATACATTCGTTCATTAATTCATTCGTTCATTCATTCATTCATCCATTTATTCATTCATTCGTTCATTCATCCATTTATGCATTCATTCGTTCGTTCATACATTTATTCATTCATACATTTATTCATTCATTCGTTCGTTCATACATTTACTCATTCATTCGTTCATTCATTCATTCGTTCATTCATTCGTTCATCCATTCATTCATTCATTCATTCATCCATTTATTCATTCATTCGTTCATTCATCCATTTATGCATTCATTCGTTCGTTCATACATTTATTCATTCATTCGTTCATTCATATTTATTCATTCATTCGTTCGTTCATACATTAAATCATTCATTCGTTCATTCATTCATTCATTCATTCATTACTTGGCTTCCCTTTCCTTTTCTTGTATACCTGCCGGCTTTCATTATACTATGTTGCACAGTTACCCTAGCAACCGTGTCTCTTTAGCAATTAACCCGTCCAGTACCAGGGACGTTCTTTTCATCATATTCTGGCAACTATTAGACGATTTTATTCAGCTTAGGAAGGACCTCTAGCAATAATGAGGCTTCAAACTATCTCAACCAATCCTTTTAACTTCCACAGATTCTTCCAAAGCTGCATAATATCGTCTAAATATAGCTAGAGTCAAATATAAATGTTTATGTCAAATAGTACGTGATATAGATAAAAATAGAAAGCCTCGAAATATTATTACAGTTAATTAATAGATGCAGTATGGTGCATTTGATACTAAAGTTACTAATTTATCTCTTCTCATATTGAGGATAGCACTGTTATCGACATGGCGTACTAATTGGACCATCTAGTACGAATTGGTTACTTTACACAAACTGTTTCATTTTTAATTCTGACTGCCAGTAGGAAAATGTGTTGAAAATATAAAACCCCTGTCCCAGCCAAAGGGTTAACGACCTCCATAGTTGATACTAACAGAGGTCGAGTTACTGTTCACCATGGTAGCCTATTCGGGGGAGTAAACACACAGCATAAAGGCGATGTCACACGAGCCCTTTTTCGAGCAATTTTTACGGGCAATTATGGTCTGGAAGCTTCAAAAATTACACTTTATCAGAATTCAGCCGCCAAACATAATCTACCTTCAGTCTAGTTACCGATACCAGTGCTAAAAAGTCCAGAAATTATACGAGAAAAAACTTGCTCATGGAAAATTGACGGAAAAAGCGCTCGTGTGACAGCGGCTTAAGGACCGATGAAAGGCTTGGGATCACCTGAAAATTACTGCTACAATTCCAATTCTGAACTCTAAAGTGTACATACTGTATTAAGGGGGGGTCACCGCCTTTTTGTATCTTTCTCTCCTTTTCTCTCTTTCCCTGGCTTGTATCCATTCGGCCCCATTCAGCCAACTGTTTTAAGACGTTTAAATCCCCAATCCAGGTGTCGATTTCTGTCCCCCCCCTTTGGCAAAAGCGAATAGCGAGCCAGCATATGTAATGGAGAAATCCCGGCTTCGCCGGAGAACATTTTTCTAATCGAAAAATGTACAAATTTAGCTTGCTGTCAAAACAAAATATCTGTATGCTGGCTTGCTAAGGGGGCAGCTCTCCCGGCTCGCCAAGAAAATATTGACACCTGGATGGGGGTAAACGTCTTAAGACAGTAGGCTGAATGGGGCCGAATGGATACAAGCCAAAGAGAGAGAGAGAGAAAGATAACAAAAAGAAGCGAGGTGGGCTCCCTTAAGCAATGATCAGTAAAACACGCAGCAGAGCACGTACTTCTGCCATGCGTGCAAGCCTCAACAAGTCATCTAAATACATAAATATTGTTGTTAGCTATCGATTTCAACCAAGTGGTTGAATTGTAACAAATTGGGCCCAGTGGTCACGGTTGAATTGGATCAAGGAATCGAACTGGGTTGAACGGTTGATCTGAGTTAGTGGTTAATTGCATTGAGGAGGTTGGACAAAATTCAAAATATAGCTATTAGATTAATCAATAACCCTGCAATCACACAGGACCTTCCTACATTCTTGCCACGGACCTTCCTGCCACGGACATTAGTTCCAGGGCAGTAATTCCCTTTCCAATGTTCCCTTACCCACTCTAAACCACTGTTTGGACACTTGATCCTCAGTGTTTTGGAGGACAAGCAACCTAGAAGGGTCACTAGATCTGTTGTTGCTTGATTTATTTTGTACTCCTTTGTACATTATCCATACGAAGAAACGTTGCATCCCTTGCATTATTCTACAGAATATTTTCCACAGACGGACAGCAATTGGTTCTGAGGAACTTGCTTTCAATTGTGCCGTCTCTCCACATCTTTGCCCCTTAGAACTAGGGCAGCTGATGAGCGCCCATGAATTTACACTTTCTCCTCCACAATGCAGAACTTCCTGCTTATCCAGAATTAATTTATCCCCAGAGCTACTACTCTTTGGAATACACCTCCCTCCAATTTCTCTCCACAAACTTCCAATCTACAAATGTTTAATCCAGTTGTTACATACAGAACATTTTAATGAATGGAGATGGCCTTTAAGCACATGGAACCTTTTTGTTTTATCTGTGTTTTTTCCTTCTCTCCGTTCATTGTCTCTTTAAAAAAAAAAAAAAAAAAAAAAAAAAAAAAAAAAAAAAATGGGTCAAACGATCGAATTGGGTGTGTGGTTGAATAGACTGAGTGGTAGAATTGAGTCCAACGGTAGAATAGTCATCAATAGGGGAGCCCACATATAGAAGTATCCGCATTTTATTGTCCGATTTGTTGTATTGATGACTAAATATGGACCATAGCGGACACTCCAAAAATCTTGCAAGGACTCATCAATACCATTTACAATCTTAACTGTTTCTACCTGTTGATCTTGAAGGACATCAAAGAGCACACATGGTGTTTATTTTCAATAAGGCTTTTGTAGGTGATAATTCATTTTACGAATAATTATTGGTAAGCTTACGGGAAATTATCACAATGTTCCGAATCTTCAAAACATCGGACCTCTTACTCGAACAAGTACTTACTAAGCTGAATAAAATCTTCGAGGGGTAGTAATTTATGAATAGAAAAATCATCGCATCGAGGGGTTAATTTATATTTATAATATCGAAGGAAGGAAAAAAGTAAATGATATATTTTTTTTATATTTAATCCTGTCAACTTGTTTTTTACAACCCAACAACCTCCCCTCTCTTCCTCCTTCTTCCTGCTTCTCCCTCTCTCTCATCTCCGCCTCTCTCAGCTCTCTCCTGTCTCTCTCTCTCCAAGTCTCTCTCAAGTTCTCATCGCTCTCTCTCTCTCTCTCTCTCTCTCTCTCTCTCTCTCTCTCTCTCTCACTGCTTGCTATTTGCTCATTATTCTATTAAGTAGCCTTTCATGCCTAGCCCCTTCCCTCCCTACCTATCCCTTACCTTACCCCCTTACCCCTTGACTATCACCCTCTCCCTTCCATATGCCTCCTATCCTGAT
>CM064572.1:61530131-61565131 GCA_032716605.1 Paralithodes platypus
TGCAACACAATCTAGATAAACTTGTCATGTTGGGCCCAAATTTGGCAAATGAGTTTCAATGCGGAATAAATGTAAAGTAATACATGTCGGCTACCTAAATGGGAAAGCAAACTATTCGATGAATGGCAATCAGCTTAAGAATGTAAACAGAGGAAACTGCTCTGGGAGTAACAATATCGAGTAACCTAAAACCGCGTCAAACATGTTCAGAAGTTGTTAAGAAGGCAAACAAAATAATTTGGCTTTATAGGCAGGTCATTTGCGCAGAAATCCAAAGAAGTGATCCGAACCCTTTAACAATTCATTAGTCCAGCCGCTTCTGGAATCCTGCGGCAATCCTGGTGCCCCTTAGTACCAAAAAGATATAAACCCCAACACAAAAAAAAAAAAGCTAGAACGAGTTCAACGTAGAGTTACCCAAAAATGATACCTAGCCTAAAGAACAAACCATACGAAGAGCGTCTTAGAGAATTACTAAATATATTATTTAACCCAGCAGCAAGATTAAGAGGCGACTTAATTCAAGTGTTTCAAATCATCATAAGGCATTCGAACAATATGAAACTGTTTAGTAAGTACTTCACTATCGACCAATCTAATTACACGCGGGGAAACGGTTTGCATATATTATTGGTAAATCTTTTAACTCGCACGAATGTAAGAATTTCTTATTCAATCGAGTTGTCAACTTGTGGAATGGGATTCCACGAGACGTTATAGAGCGCAGCACCGTTGATTCATTTAAATTCAGCCCTAGACAAATATTATCGCATCAAACCCGCGACTGGACGCGTTTGTAAATGAAATAAACTTATCCTCCCCTCAGTTACAAACCCATATGTCCCAATACTAACTTCCTAGTATGACACGTTAGTGGCAGGGCAGAGTAGTTCCCATTTCCAATGTTCAAAAACCCACTATAAAACCACTGTTTGGACACTTGATCCTCAGTGTTTTGGAGGGACAAGCAACCTAGAAAGGGTCCCACTAGTATGTTGTTGCTTGATGTACTTTAGTACGAATTTGTACTTTGTAAATTTGGATAAGAAGGGGGTACAGCATTTGTAATATAGTTCTATCCAGAGGGCCACTTCCTAGCCCCCTCTAAGGGCCCATCCTGGCCTTCCCACTCTCCTCTTCCTCACCCTATCCCTCTCCCTCCCTTCCTCCCGTCCTGGCCTGTCCCCTCTCCCTCCCCTTCACCCCTATCCATCCCTCTCCCCCCCCCCCCCCCCCTCTCCCTCCCTCCCGTCCTGGCCTGTCCTCTCCTCCCTCCCCTTCCTTCCTTTCCATCCCTCTCCCTCTCCCTCCCTCACATCCTGGCCTGCACTCTCTCCCTCCCGTTCCTCCCTATATATCCCCTCTTCCTCCCTCCCTCCCTGGCTTGTCCTCTCCTCCTTACCTTGTCAGTCCAACAGTCAGTCAACAGTCAAGGAGCCGCTCTGACATCTCCACTGCTTTGACCCCATGCCGCACACACACACACACACACACACACACACACACACACACACACACACACACACACACACACACACACACACACACACACATGTACTATCGCCTTCAAAATTGAATTATCCAGATTTTTTGTTTTAATTATGTCAACTTGTTTTTTACAACCCAACTTCCTCCGCTCTCTCTCTCTCTCTCTCTCTCTCTCTCTCTCTCTCTCTCTCTCTCTCTCTCTCTCTCTCTCTCTCTCTCTCTCTCTCTCTCTCTCTCTCTCTCTCTCTCTCTCTCTCTCTCTCTCTCTCTCTCTCTCTCTCTCTCTCTCTCTCTCTCTCTCATGGACCACGGAACTGACAGCGTACATCATTAGTTACTATATTTGAATGATAGTATTATTTCATTTAAGACTGCACAGATAAATTAGAACACTCACAACATATGCAGGCACACACACACAAAAGTTATGCAAGATAAGAGGCACACACATACACAGTACAGTAGACACGAACACACGCACACACACATACACACACACACACACAATTAGGTTGACACATAAACACGGACATAAAAACACTTGCACACACATACATACGTATCCACTGGCTCATATACTGTACACAATGCACATACCATACCCTTTTAAACAGACACTAATGGATGCATGTAACACACACATACACACTAGCACACACACACACACACACACACACACACACACACACACACACACACACACACACACACACACACACACTAACACACTAACACACACACACACATACACACATAAAGGGGAGGTGTGGTAGAATGGTCTTGCCACTGGAATCCAATGGGCCCGGGTTCGAATCCCGGTATGTCCTGACTGTCGGAGGTTCGAGTCCCGCTGGGAGTATATAGACATTTAGTAGCTCACGCGTATTTGTGAGATATACTTGATATATACTGTATATATATAATGCAAATTATTTAATTCAATACAGACATATGAACTGTAGGCAAATTATTTAAAATGAATGTGAGACATACTAACAAGAGGAGTGCCTTCGTCATTACATTAAACACACTGTTTCCCATAAGGACCTGCTAAAGTGACGTCATCTGCAGACTGAGCAAGACATTGGGTTTGTTTGACAAGTGGGTGTCATTGTTATGTCAAGGATTTAAAACCATATACTTATACCCTTCTAAATTATATGATAAAAACAAATCTAACCCATACCTTGCATTTTACAGCGATACACAAACACTTGGAATTGGCCTAGGCTACATGATAATTATATTGAGAGCCACAATCATTGATCAGAGTTAAATATAAGTAGTTAGTATATCTGTGTATAGTAATAAAGAACTCTAACCTTGTACTGTCTCAACACATACAACAATCTTCCTTCTGTTCCTCTTAGTAGCGATAGCTCATGTACTACAAACAACAATATGTTATGGAAGGTTAACCACACACTATCTAAAGGTGTGGGTTTATCTTTCTTTAATGTAATACAAATAGTCGACAATTCCAATATTTATAGTAGTGTAGTATAAGAGATTGAAGCATAGATTTCTGTCTAGCTTTTGCCAGAATCACCTCCATCTTCAAAACAAATTCGTGTAATAATTTACCTAGTTTCTGTTGACGGGAGAGGGTCGCTAACTCATTGTTGTGCATAGTGTGTGAGGGTGCATGTGGAGTATAATTACACTGTTGGAATGGCTGTGGATGTGAATGTAGTCTGTGACCAAGTGTAATCAGCTCTCTCATGCTGCTCAGGTGCTAGCATAATGCTCTAATCTCCGACACTGGAAGTTTGATCTAAATCTGTTAATATAATACAGCTTACAAAATTAATAATAAGTAAATAAACAAACCACTAAAATACATTGAAAAATAAACGACCAACAGACAAGCAAACAGAGAGACAGCGACTATCATAAAATGTCTGCAAATTTCGCTTGGCGGAGATAAACATTGCAAGAGAACACAAAATGAGGAAGTGGGCGAAGAGTGAGAGAAAGAACGACGGAATGGAGGGATGATACCCCACACGCCCAATCTATTTATGTTTGTATGTCTCATTGATTGCAAAAAGTGTGTCCGTCCAACAATATGAATGAAGGAAAATTGAAAAATACTAATAGTAAGAAATATCATAGCGAAATTAAGTGAAGGAACGAGTAGAAGAATTACGAGAGGGGAGAATTAAAGGGATTACTAAATTAATGGAAACTACGTATGGAGGTAATTAAAGAGAAGCACTGAGGAGAGGAAAGGCCCACCAGTTAAAGGGAAGGATGGAAAGTGTGAGATAAAGGAAGGAAATAGAGAGAAAGAAATGAACAATGGAGATGTGAGTGAAAACCGAGCCTCAGTGTGGGAGGCATAATATATACAAGGTTAGTGGTGATCAGCTGTTTCACTCTCTCTCTCTCTCTAACTCTCTCTCTCTCTCTCTCTCTCTCTCTCTCTCTCTCTCTCTCTCTCTCTCTCTCTCTCACTCATTAGTTCACGAACTAAGTCTCACTCCCGTATACTTATTGTGGACATTCAAATCCCTCTAACTCGACAAACACACAGAACCCTACTCTCAAGCGCACTCACTCACTCACACACTAAGTCCCATTCCCGCACACTCAGAGGGGGCATTCAATCCCTCGCACTCGAAAAACACACACACCACCACTCTCAAACGCACTCACTCACAGACCCTCCTCACGCACTCTTCAGGCATTTTCACGCATGCTTAGAAAGGGCAAGGACCAGCTGCTGTGACCGTGAAGCGAACGGAAATACCAGAAAGCGTGATAAGCGAGAGAGAGAGAGAGAGAGAGAGAGAGATAGAGAGAGAGAGAGAGAGAGAGAGAGAGAGAGAGAGAGAGAGAGAGAGACTACAATTTAAGGATACAATTTGCCTTCAAGTATAATTATACAGTTGTTGTCTTGCATACAAATATTGGTACAGGAGCTTGGGTCCATATATTCGAAGCTCTTTTATGGACCTAACGCGAAACAAAATGCCTTGGTGAACCATTCATAGTATTTAATTTAATTTCTTACGAAACTATTGGCAAAAGTTGAGTTAAAATTATAGTCATATGAACTACAACAGATATTACAACTCTAATTATTTAAAGTAATACATATGGTCGTATTATACACATTCATAAAAAATACTAGTTCTCACACACACACACACACTTACACACACACACAAGATATACATATACATTTACATTTACGTAAACACAGGCTGCACAGTCACAGACCAAAATATCTTTATAGTATACCAAGGAACTAAGAAGACATATTTACGAAGAATATGGAGGAGGCAGAGAGAGTGCCTCATAAATGTGTGGTTGTGTGTATGCTCACAATATATATGTGCATGTGTGTGTGTGTGTGTGTGTGTGTGTGTGTGTGTGTGTGTGTGTGTGTGTGTGTGATAGTATAATTATGTAATATGTACTGTCTATATATCAGTGTTAGTAAAGGATGTAATAATAACATGTCGATAATAAGACACACACACACATCCTTCACCTGTTACTGCCTATCAGCACTCTAGCACATCAGCTGCACCGGTTGGATCTATCTAACTCACACACATATACATACACATATAAATAGATAGATAGATATAGATAGAGAGATAGATAGGCAAACAGAGCCGAGTAGGCAGACAGACAGGCAGGTAGATATGTTAAATATATAAATATTTTATAAGATTCACAACCACACATATATATATACACATTGTAACAAATTAATCATAGGTATATTAATAGATTGGCGGATTAACTATATTATACGGTAATCCTTCTATCAATCTAGCCATATGTAGCTTGTAATGGAAATGTTACCATTCGTAACCCTTCCAGGATACAAGGACGCACTTATATAAACACAATTATTCTGGCTATTATTAGACGATTGTATTCATTTTATAAATAGTTTATGGGAGTCGGATGTCAATTTGAGATATATTTTACCCCTTTGACTCCTAGAGGAGTGGATTGGTCTATTATCTAATGCTAATGTCGGGCAGGTTGGGAGAAAGGCATCATGACCAGGATTCGAACCCACTCACTTCAGGTATATTTGAGAGAGTTGAGCGAATAATCCGCTAATGGTCGTGTGGTTACGGTTCCCAACTCTCCCAAATTTACCTGAAGTGAGTGGGTTCGAATCCTGGTCATCCTGACCAGGATTCGAACCCACCCGATTTGTCTAATGTTAGCCAACATATAATAAAAGTCCTCAAATACTGAAGAGGTTAAAGGAACAAATTCCTACCCCCTCTATATAATGCCTTTTGGAAACCTCTCCCGAAGCTCACACTAAGCCGCCCATGCATCATTTTGCGCTGACAGACTTAAATTACCCATTGCCTTGTACATGATGCCTAGTGTGAGCAAAACTAGGGATTAATTGTTTATTTTTTCTATTCCGTATTTATTTAACCCTTTGAGTACCAGCGACGTGTGTTATATTATATTCTAGCTAAACTTAGGCGATATTATGCAGCTAAACTTAGGCGATATTATGCAGCTAAACTTAGGCGATATTATGCAGCTAAACTTAGGCGATATTATGCAGCTAAACTTAGGCGATATTATGCAGCTAAACTTAGGCGATATTATGCAGCGTAGGACGAATCTGCAGTAGTTAGAAGGGTTGGTTGAGATAGCTTGAGGCCATATTATAGGTACAGGTCCTTCTTAATATGAAAAACATCGTCAAATATTTGCCACAATATAAAGAAACGGAGTCACCGGGACTGTATGGGTTAATGTTTTGCAGTGTTTGAGGGTTCCTGTGTTAAGGGGAGGTTTTTAGTTGATTCCCTAGACTTCCATCAAGCTTAAAATTACTCCCCCTTGACCCCCTTTCAAGATAAATTTGTACATTTTTCGGTAGAAAAATTTCCCGGCCGAAGGCCGGTTCCCCTTAAATTACAGGCTCGCTATCGCTCGCCAGGAAAAAATCGACACCTAAATGGCACGAATGGTCTTAAAATTGACAGAAATGAGGCGAGGGTTCTTAAAATCGCCAAACTAATGGGGCAAGCGTCTTTAAATCTCACAAGCAATGGGGCTAAACCTGAATGAGAAAGGAGTTCAATAAAAAATCCCTCAAGTGGATATCTCCCCTTAATAGTTTGAAGTCACTTTATAGTCATCATAGAAATGTGAATAAACTCTTTATCTTTATGCTGGACATTAGATTAAATTTATTGCAGTATTTTAGGGTTCCTGGGTTCATATTTTGATGTGACTTCATAGCTATATTATAAGGGCACTGCCACTTATGTTACTCTTATTATCACTTTCACACTCACCATCTGCATAACTAGGATAATTGTCCTTACTTACACCATCACCATTATATATATATATATATATATACCACTACCATCACGTCAGTATCACTATCAGTACTATCCCTTTTTTATAATAATGGCTATCATCACACCATTGTCACTATCCTTAGCTATCAACACCCTCAACATCCTCACCTGCAACACTATATCTCCTATTTCCACCACCACCACTGCCACCATTACGGCTACCACTACCGCCACCACCACCTACGCCACCACCACCACCTTAGCCACTACCTATCATCATCAACACCCAAACCATATATTCTCCTATCACCACCATCACAATTATACCTCCCTAGCACCAACTACCTCATAATAACCATCACTGACTAACAAGAGCGATATTACCATACTCGCTTTCTATAACCATTACACGTTCACCACCACCAACAACACCACGAACAACTTTCCCTTCATAATTGCTGAGGGGCACAGGGCCTTGGGTGGGGCTTTGGTTTCCAGGGCGTTTTCGCACCCTCCTCAGCTCCCCGCCTTCAAGTGGCTTCGGTCACCTGGGCTTTATTAGTGGTGAATAGGGAGGGTTCTGTGGGGGCGCTCGGTTATGGCCTTGGCCTTGCTCGGGACCTTGGGGCTGCTCGGCCAGACAGCCTGGGGAACAGCAACAACAACAAAACACCACGAACACCACCACCGTATCCTGTAACATCACTATCACCACCACCGCCACCACCATCCTGACCACCTACCACCACCAACACGAACATCACCAGTATATTCTAACACCACCCTCAAACCCCTAAACTCTGATTCACCTCTCTCTCTCTCTCTCTCTCTCTCTCTCTCTCTCTCTCTCTCTCTCTCTCCTTTATATCTTCATATAAAGTGGCACAATTTAATTCAATTAACACATTCAAAAGAAGGCTAGGCATCTACTTCGAGGAGGTTGAGTAATACAGGTAGAGAATAAGAATTAAATATTATGTCAAGTATCAGTTGCATACAATATTTCTCAACTTAATTCTTTACTATGAATTTACTAGCACAAATGTTTTTATTCTGCTGGGGGCCTTGTTTCCCAAAATAAATTTCATGTCGACCCAAGGTCGAAGGGGGTGGTGGGTGAGGAGAGAGCCTTGTGCATTGCTGTTTTATACCTTCTACTTTGTAGCAAATTT
Organism: Paralithodes platypus; assembly: GCA_032716605.1. NCBI lineage: Eukaryota > Metazoa > Arthropoda > Malacostraca > Decapoda > Lithodidae > Paralithodes > Paralithodes platypus. The sequence goes on from CM064572.1 coordinate 61,538,098, forward strand.
CATGTTAGAATGAAGTCCGGACTGCCTAGTAGGGACAGCAAGGTCTTTACCGTCTGTGTATCTATGTAACTCTCCACCCACCCACCCATCAAGGTACCCAGGAAGACGGCGGTACTCCAATTAGATATCACAAAAATTACACATTACACCATAACACCCATTACGCAGTACAGGACGGAAGAACCCCCCCCCCCCCCCCTCACCCTACCCCCCATCACCCTCTAGCCACCCTCAACTCCTCTCCTTCAACTCTACCTACCATCCTGAATTACGCCTCTGAGGAACAGCGTAATTTGATCCTTATAGAGATGTTTGCACGGTATTTCACATTTTACTCTAATTATCATTAGCTATGTTATGCAATTTAGGAAGAACGTCTGGGAATTAAAGGGTACAACTATCTGTATTAATCCCCTAACATTAACAATTTCTTCCTTAAATGGAAAACCCGTCTAACGATATTAAAATATAAGAAAGAGTGGCGTCATCGCAACAGAATGCGTTTTCTGTAGGTGAAACACAAAATTGCATGCAATTTTTTGGGTTGTGTTTTTAATTAAAGCACAATCATCATAAGTTGCTTGTCATCTCTAAGAAGGAAAAACATGAGCGGCGTGATTATATACAGTACATAGCTCAAATTAATTTTTCCATTTAAATGACACCAATTAATGTTTTAGCTTAGCTGCTTCAACACGATATTATACAGATTAAGAAACATGTTTTGCAACGCCCCCGGCCTCCCCAACTCTCCTGGCGATCCGAATAGTGCAACTGCCCTCTACAGGCCACATCTCCGCCCCGCCTACCACACCTTCACCAAACGCAAATATTCTGGGCCTGACCAATACATTGTTTGTCTACGCCCTGGTTTTACTGTTCATAATATAATATATATATATATTTAAGAGAGAGAGAGAGAGAGAGAGAGAGAGAGAGAGAGAGAGAGAGAGAGAGAGAGAGAGAGAGAGAGAGAGAGAGAGAGAGAATAATGATAGCACTTGTCGAAACGTTCAGGTGTCATTCCACACACATAATGTAAGATCTCCCACCCACCCACCTACCCCTCTCTCTCTCTCTCTCTCTCTCTCTCTCTCTCTCTCTCTCTCTCTCTCTTTACTCATTTCCTTTCTCCCACACACTTCCTTTTTCCTGCCACTCCGTAATTCCCTCCTTCCTACACACTTTGTCCACCCCACCCTCACACCCAAGATTTCCCCACATGCCCTTGACGATTACCTATTAATATACTCACTACCCTCTAACAGTGCATACAACATATTAAAACTTAGCTTGGTTGCTAAAATGTCAATAGGTGCCATGCTGTGCTTATAATTATTTTGAAATGCTGTCCATATCGACGGTACACATATGTCTTTATTGTTTCTATTTCAACCTTTCAAACATAGGCTATAACCATGTCGATTAGATGTCTGGCGGAAAAAAATTGAAGAGGGCAAGCTACAGATGGCACTAATATTATAGCTTTCCATATTCGTAGCCAGGCAGCCTGTGTTCACACAACACTCATACACGAGTTAGACTTGTATTGATACAGCTTGTACTTACTGAGATTGGGGAAAAAGCCATGGATATTTACGTCACATCACTTTCACACCATCATTCACCCTCATACACCCATACATTCAAAATACTAGACGTTTTCCATACATTACATCCACACACCCCAGTTTACAATCGCTCCAGCCACAAGTCACTCGGCCCCCAGTACCGAGTCATTTCAGCTCCCTCTCCATGATCACACTAGCCATTATAGTCTGTTTATTTTCACCTGACGATAAATTCATTCCATTGGCACCCGATTTATCTATGCTTACTGGAACAATGCGTACCTATTCTCTCTCTCTCTCTCTCATATAATGGCAAGTTCTCATAATCTATAATCTATTTCGCTTCAAAATCTTCGTAATAGCAGAGTAATCAAGGTTAGGACATTTCCATTTACCTTCAGCTAAAAATAAACCGACCATAGTCACTAATCTTTCTGGCCAATGTTGTAGTTGCAGTCAACATCCTAACCTTCTAAACTGTTAGCTGCTGCCCTCACAACCCCGCTGAGTGATATCCAAACCACCTCCAATCCCCACCATATCCATACCGCAACATACTCACATCACATCCGCATCCCCAACACCTCCACACTGCTCACACACGCTAACCACTTCCATTACAACTCCTCGATATGCAAATATATGTAAATATAGATGGATAGATAGAGATATAGATAGATAGATACCCACACTTCTAACCTACCTACACCCACACCCCAGCAGACTACCCACACATACCCCGACCTGCCCGGATCGACCCACACACCACCAGACATACCACTCATATACCCACACTTCTAACCTACCCACACAACCCACACATACCCCGACCTGCCCGGACCTACCCACACATCATTTACAGTATATACCCACACTTCTAACCTACCCACACACCCCATCACACTATCTACACATACCCCGACCTGCCCGGACCTACCCACACATCATTTACAGTATATACCCACACTTCTAACCTACCCACACACAACCCACACATACCCCGACCTGCCCGGACCTACCCCCACACCATTTACAGTATATACCCACACTTCTAACCTACCCCCACACCCCAGCACACTACCTACACATACCCCGACCCACACAACCCACACATACCCCGACCTGCCCGGACCTACCCACACATCATTTACAGTATATACCCACACTTCTAACCTACCCACACACCCCAGCACACAACCCACACATACCCCGACCTGCCCGGACCTACCCACACATAATTTACAGTATATACCCACACTTCTAACCTACCCACACACCCCATCACACTACCTACACATACCCCGACCTGCCCGGACCTACACGCGCGGGATCAGTAAATCAAGGAGCCCCGTACCTCTCCTGAAGGCGGTGTGCTCTCCCTTCCATTGTGACCCAGGCAAAGGTGATCTATAGCCACATCTGAATTTCATAAGCCAAGCACTTTTTTTTTTTCTTTCTTTTTGTTATTTCTCTGTTTTTGTTTTGTTTTTTAGCTGGGGAAGACGGTGAATGGAGGGGAGGTGCGATGAAAAAAAAAACATGTGGAAAGATAGGGCAGTATGGGAGGGTAGGAGATAGAAGAATATAAAGGTGGGGATAAAAGAAGATAGGGGAATTATTAGAAGAGGAGGAAGCCTTTATGATGCGATATCTATATGGAAACTAAAAACAAAACAGCATGCTTCCTATACATGTGCTAATGAATTTTGTTCCTCATTGTAATTTATTTGAAAACAGTATTTTGCTTTTGTATTTTAATGCTGTTGGTATATGCGTGATATTTGGTTAGTTAATTTGATGGATATACAGTCATTTACATTATATTTAAAGATAATTTGTTTACGTTCTCTGTGTCCTGCATTACGTTTTTGGTGCACATTAAGCCTATCAGTTACACCGACACTGTTAGGACTTGAAAGCACCTGGCCACCATCTCTATTGCTAGAATAATACTCGAGTTTTCACTCAGTATTACCTTACAGAACGAACTAATTGAAATGGGCAGCCTGGCTTCGCACTTCCGGGAACAATCATCATCCAGATGGGAACAACTGGTGCCTGAGTGAAGAAGAAGACATTTATGAAGGGTATTGGGTTCAGCCTCAGGGTTTGGACAGAGACAGAGCAAATAAGAGTTCTTTAGAGGGTCAGGTTCGAATCCTTTTAACAATGATCGAGTTTGTGGGGTTGACGTTCACAGTTTTGTGCTTAGTTCATTAATCGTTAAACCATTTCATGTGGCTAGTCTATCTAAACTATAAAAGAGGTGGATAGCAAATTCCATGGAAAAAACACATGTAATATTTATTAACATTATAACAAATAACAAGTTAAGATTATATTCTTACCTTCTAACATAGGATATATTTTTGATACGAGGATACTAAGATCCAGAATTTATGATCAATTAGCATTGTTATTTAATTATAGAATTAACATAATTCCATAGTATCACTTTTAACATTGTTATATTTAGCATATCCTTCGACAAAACAAGTTCAATGTTCTATGCAGAAAAAAAACATAATTTCCATGTGTATCTAAATATAAATAAATAACACCAGAAAGTATTTTCAAATGCCAAAAATATATTTAAATATGATAAGTGATTCACCCCAAAATGTGCTTAATGGTTTCATACATAATCATACGCAGTGACGACATTTCTCCCGATTACAATATAAAAAGACCAAACAAGGCCGTGGTGTAACTCACCCAATCGCTTACACACCTAAACACCTCCCTGGCCATATACCTCCCCCCGGCTGACACTCTCGCCCCAGACCATTGTACCGGCGGCTCACGGTCTTTGTGTAGTGTCAGATAAATCACCGCCGTACGAGCTACATGCAAACTAACCCTCTGTATAAATCTGGATTAAGATGAAATTAACTCCCCCCCTCGTCAACACGTCTTTTGTAACCCCTTCTTCACGCATCTTAGGGGGGGGGGGGGGGGGTAAAAATGGTGGCCACAATTGTCCCTTTCTTAGTCTCTGTGTAGGTTGTACGTCATTAGTTTTTACCATTAATTTTCCATTCTCGCCGCCGCTCGCTTACAGGAGACACACACACACACACACACACACACACACACACACACACACACACACACACATACATACACACTGATATTCAGGGTCATAGCTAAGCAAAATACTCCTTCAAAGCAATATGAAAAACCTTACTTAAAGAATGCTTGTTTTTAACTGTACGAAGCGAGACATTGTTATGTCGTATATTTTGAAGCTGCTATATATTTAAATTAAAACTGTTCAAACTATTCGAATATCAAAGCGAAATCATAAACCGATTCATCCTTATCCCTTGATTATATTAATTATTACAAACAGGTCAAGCATGCATATTGTTAGTCCATAATAAATTCAAGTCTATTTATCATAAGTCCCCCTGTGAGTCCTACCCTGACCTTGTGTTTTAAGGGGAGGTTTCCACTTGAGGGATTTTTTTTCGAACTTCCTTCTACCTCATGTTTAGCCCCATTGCTTTTGAGATTTTAAGACGTTCGCCCCATTAGTTTGACGATTTTAAGAACTATCGCCCCATTGATGTTACTTTTAAGACCTTTCGTGCCATTTAGGTGTCGATTTTTTCCTGGCGAGCGATAGCGAGCCTGTAATTTAAGAGGAACCGGCCTTTGGCTGGGAAATTTTTCTACCGAAAAATGTACAAATTTATCTTGAAAGAGGATCAAAGGGGGTGTAATTTCAAGCTTGATGGAAGTCTAGGAAACGCACTAAAAATCTCCCCTTAAAGGGAATGGAGCTTACGAAGGATCTGTGGGAATTTCATGAGTAAAGAGTATCTCATTTAACCCTCTAACTTCCATTTACCCTTCACCATCTGAATAAAATTGTCTATTAATTGCAAAAAAAAAAAAAAAAAAAAAAAAAAAAAATTGTATTGGACCTTGAAAGGGTTAATAGCAATAGAGAAAGGTGAACATACGCAACATACATTTATTTTTCTTCTGTGAATACCTGAGAATTCTATCATGACCTTGACTTATGAAAGTTTTAAAAGAACGTATATAGAATGAAAGAACACAACATATGCTACCTTGTTTGCGAGCTGGGAACGTAGAGATCATATAGCGAGCCTGTAATTTAGGAGTCACCGGCCTTTGGCCGGGAATTTTTTAACTGCCGAAAAATTTACAAATTTATCTCGAAGGGGGGTCTTTGGGAAGTGTTAAACATTGATTGAGGTCTAGGAAGCAAACTAAAACAATTGTATATACAAAATAATATATATTGTTTATATATAAACTATATATATAATAACGTCCCCTTAATGTGCTTCCACCTGAGACTTCCCATGAGGTAATTAGGCTTACCTGCTAACGAAGGGGTCTGGGAAGCCCATTACTATGCAGCGGACGTCCCCCAGCAGGCAGTTTTTGTACCGCGGGGCTCAAGTGGAGGCCTCATTCCTGTTCACCAAACATCGTAACCACAAAATTCCTCCCCTTCGGTTCATCTATCATGGGTCTGGTTGGTACGGTGACGCTAATAAGTCATGTCTCAGCTGTCATTATGTTTGGCTCGTTTTGTGCTGTATTAATGTCTGTCAGATGTTGAATAGGGTGGATAAGTGAAATATTCGGCCATGACTCAAATAATTTTTCCAAGGAGGCTAATACAAGGCCAATTGACTCATGTGCTAAAAACAAAAACAAAATAGATAAATAAATAAACGAAAAAACAAAAAACTTACAACGGAGCAAGTAAGTAACATCTTTAAAAAAGTATGGTGATGATTTATTCTGTTTCAAACTTGCAAAATAAGATACACATAATTACAAACAAATACAATAAACACATAAGCATGGCCACGCCCACACGCACGCACGCATGTGATGACTGTGCGGGTACCACAAAAAAAAAAAAAAAAAAAAAAAAAAAAACGACAATGGTAACACTTACACACACACGCAAAACCATTGCAAACCATGGCTCTCCTTCAACCCCACCCCCCTCCCACTCTCCCTCCACACACACACACACACACACACAACTAACTCAATGTCCCAGCCCTCCCATAACACTTGGACACACAGAACCGCTATAATGTTACAAGAATATGTTATAATTGTGAGACTCTTTATCCCTTACCTATTATTGTCCCCCACACATTGCATTGGTGCTCTCTCTCTCTCTCTCTCTCTCTCTCTCTCTCTCTCTCTCTCTCTCTCTCTCTCTCTCTCTCTCTCTCTCTCACCTTTTCTCATTATACTGTATATACAGTATATATATATATATATATATATATATATATATATATATATATATATATATATATATATATATAATATATATATATAGAGAGAGAGAGAGAGAGAGGGGGGGAACACCCATGCATTGTGTAGCAAGGGATAATAGGAAAGGAATAGAGAGTCGGCCATCATAATATAACATAATGTTGCATCATTTAGCGAGTGTGTTGTGTTTGGGTGTTATGGTGGGTGTGGGACACCATAAACCCTTTGAGTACCAGCGACGTGTGTTATATTTTATTCTTAAGACGATATTATGCGGCTTAGGAAGGATCTGTGGTAGGTAAAAGGGTTGGTTGAGAAAGTGTGAAGCCCTATTACTGCTAGAGGTCCTTCCTAAGCTGAATAAAATCGTCTAATAGTTGCCAGAATATGATGGAAAGGACGTCCCTGGTACTGTACGGGTTAAGGACTTTGTATAGGTCGTTGTTGTTATTTTCACCAACCTAGTTTGTGGAGATTTTATGATCACCTCAGGATTGCTCTTAGTAGTAAGTAGTAAGTTGCAAGTAGAATTGCTCTAGAACTAATATATGGAGTTTGACGAATGTCCCTCATTACCTCCATTCCGTACCAAAGCAGAGTTTATTAACTTTTAGCCAACAATTGGTCCTTCACCCCGTTCCATACATTTCCGAAATAAACTCCCCCATCTGGTAAGCTGTGACCATAGATTTCATCACTATATTTTGTATTATTAGAGAGTGGAAAGGAGGGAGAGAGGGAAAGAGACTGAAAAGAGAGAGAGAGAGAGAGAGAGAGAAATTGGTAGGTCAAACTTCGATGACACTTGCTCTAATTTGCACTCATGGTGGATATACATGCTCTAAGTAGTAATTCTGTTATTGTTGTTGTTTGTTAAATAATGTGTGTGTTCTGTATATTTTATGAATGTTTGTGTATTCACAGTAAACACTACAATAACTTAAATGATCCAGTCACGTTTAAATGTACAGTATTGTCACGCCTGCATCATTTAGCGGTTTTACTGTGTTCTCGTATTATCGAAGGTCTGGAAGAGTGGCTCAAGGATTTGCATTAGTCTTGCGTATGTGGGGATATGGGTGTGTATATGTGTGTGCGGGAGAGAGAGAGAGAGAGAGAGAGAGAGAGAGAGAGAGAGAGAGAGAGAGAGAGAGAGAGAGAGAGAGAGAGAGAGAGAGAGATTAAGAGTGAAAGTGAGAGAAAGTGGAATAGGGTAATAGTGTAAGAATGAAAGTGAGGGAGAATAATCAGAATGAGAGTGGTGTTCAGTTGGGCCTACCACCTAGTTCCTGTGGTGGTCTCGGTCCATGTGAGTAGGCAGGTATGGAGGTGGGGGGTGGGGGGGTGACCATGGTTAGTTAGGTATCAGTTGTGTTGACCCCTATAAACTTGCGTTGGCTACTGTCTAACAATATATATATATATATATATATATATATATATATATATATATAGATATAGATAGATATATAGTTATAAATACATAAAGTATATCTCACAATTACACGTGAGCTAATAAATGTATATAAACTCCCAGCCCCCACTTTAAACCTAACCTAACTTAACCGATCATTACCGAGCCTCACCTACCACTACCTAAACAAAATAATCCTAATACAGAAAATTAACGCTATGAATAACAATAAGATGAAGTGATAACATTATAAATCTACTTACAGATGGCATGAATGAGCTGATTACACTGGTTAAACACTAGATTGACAACGACAGCCATTCCAACAGCACGATAACATTCCACATGCACCTTAACACTATACACAACAATGGTTGGTTGGGTATTAAAAAATAACCTCACCCAACCAACAATCCCCCAAAACAAGATAGAACATCGAACGAATTGTCTGGATGGAGGTCACTCACTCGGGGATCAAGATGTCTGCCAATAGATAGACGGATGGAACTTCATTATCAGGGATTTTGATAGGCTTTTCCATAATTATACTGTATACAGTCATTTGGTAGCTAGCTCAAATATTTCGTAATCGTTGTATTGAAAGAGAAGCCTATGTAGTATCATTATTAATAGAGTTATTACAAAATGTGTAACTAGTATAGCATGTGGTGAAAGTGAAGTATATCAGTACACTGTTATGTTACAGGGCAGGGGGAGATTATTGGGACAGGGAATTCCGCTTTCACTCTCGTTCGTGCGTAGTCTCTCTCCCTCTTTATATATATTTATATATATATTTCTTCCGTGCTGACTAACTGCCTGGGCAAACACTTCAGTCTCTGTCTTTCCTCTAGAATCTTCCCATCCTGCTGGACCAACCTATCCTGAAGAAGGGAGACCGTTCTCAACCCTCCAACTTTCGTCCTCTTGCTATAATTTCTTGCATCTCTATAGCTATTTAATCTATTCTTAATTAACAATTTCTTAAGCATTTTTTTCCCCATAATCTTCTTTCAGATCGCCAGTGTGTTTTCCTTAAGGGACACTACTGGTGATCTCATTTCTTATCTTACTAATTCTTCTTCATCCTTCTTTCGGAACTTCAGTGAGACCTTTTCCATTGCGCTAGATGTATCAAAAGCCTTCGATACATTCTGGCACAAATCTCACATATTTAAACTACCCTCCTTCGGTTTCCATCCCTCTATCTGTGCATTTATCTCTAATATCCTTTCTGGCCATTCCATAGCTGCGGTTGTGGACGGCCATCGCTTACTTCCTCAACCTATCAACTCTGGTGTTCCTCAGGGTTCTGTCATGTCTCCTGTTCTCTTTCAAATAATATTTAATAATTACCTCTAGTTTTATCCACTCATATGCTGATGACTCTACCTTACACTATTCAATTAGTTTTCCACAACAACCCATCATGCAAATACTATATAACGTATTTAACTAGCCACACGAACGTTCGCGCATATATTCATACACCCACACCAACATCTCGTATGGGTACACGTACACGCAGATATATGCACACACACACACACACACACACACACACACACACAGCACCCTGACAAGCAAATCATTAAGCGAGACAGATGAGGTGCCCCCGAAATATCTCTCTCTCTCTCTCTCTCTCTCTCTCTTACAAAAGCACAGATCACAGATTCACTAGTCTTATCATTTGGTATCTGTAAGGTCTATTAATGTTAGTTGGTACTAGAACTTGTAGCAGTCCAGCTTTATTGTTTGGATCTTGTGGTCTATTAAATTAGTGTGCCTGTGTAACGGAATTCAACTGTGTATATATATATATATATATATATATATATATATATATATATATATATATATATATATATATAATTATATATATATATATATATACTGTATTTATATATTCAAATTCCTAACTATCTTATCTTATGAATACTTTGAAGCGTGTTAGAAGTGATTTTTAAGGTCTCTCTCTCTCTCTCTCGCTCTCGCTCTCGCTCTCTCTCTCTCTCTCTCTCTCTCTCTCTCTCTCTCTCTCTCTCTCTCTAGCAGCCATCGTTCCCCAGCACCCCACTACCCACTATACCACTGACCATTCCACCCACGTACCGCACAGTTCCCGGATTATGATGGATCTCTGCAGGGACCACATACAAAGGACACACCAATCAAAACACAAAGTGAACTGACGACCCTATGAGAAATGGGACTCCTAATATTTGTGAGAACATTATTTTCTACCTGTGGTTGTAGGTCTAAATGTAAGCATTGAAAATAATCATATGTTGCATAAATAAATTATTATAGTATATAGTTAGTTAAAATAAAACTTCAGAGGCTATCAACCCTTCTGGATTATTAAGCCAGCACACTGTAAGTCAAGAATAGCGTCAGGATTAGAGCCCCTTTTAGGGAACTCTAGTCCCTTGAAAATGAATTGATTTTATAACAATAACAGACAATATAATATACCAGGGTCCATGACAAAAAAATATATATAACGAACTTTTCTTCAAACGACAAAATATTTAACTTCTGCGTGGAAATTATGCCAATGTTGTGCTATGGAAACGGACTAGTCATTGCGCAAGCACCACAGAACACAATCTTCCCAGCTTCTCACCATATATTCGACAACTGAGAAAACCAGGGGTGATTCAGTCAGACGAAACAAATCACCGCCAGATTCAAGGAGTGTATGTGTGTAGGAGGAGGAGGAGGTGGGAGGGAAAAAAAAGGTCCTCCTCCGGCCAAGAGCAAGAGTGTTTTGTTGTTGGACAGTTTCCGCACCAGAGGACCTTCCCACTCCCTCTGTATCCGTCCCTGTATGGCGCCCGGGGAGTAATAAAAACGGAGCAGGTTTGTGTGGGAGTCTCCAAACGGCCTACTGGTGACTTTCCTCCCACGCTCCTTCCCCCCTTTATATCCTCCTCCACCCGCCCCCCTACTCCTCCATCTTAAGGGGGGGGGGGTTAGTAAATTTTTATGGACCCCCTTCTCCCTCGCATTTGCCCCATACATTTTGAAAAATTACGATGTTCGTTCCAGTAGTTTGGCGATTTTAGACGTTTCGCCCCATTTAGGTGTGAATATTAAGACCTTTCGTGCCATTTAGGTGTCGACTTTATCCTGGCGAGCGACAGCGAGCCTGAAATTTTAGGAGGAACCGGTCCCTACCGAAAAAATTACAAATTTATCTTGAAAGGGGGTCTAGGAGGTGTTTTTCTAAGCTTGATGGAGGTCTAGCGAGGAATTTCATAAATAAGTAAATATATAAATATACCAAAAAACAAGCACTAACCCCTTAACCTATCGGGGTAGTTTCTAGGCCTGTTGGTGTACTACTTTGCGGCTCTATACTATCACCACTCTACGACCACTTTCCATCTATCTGGTGAATCTATTCCCATCTCATCAACAGACATACCTTCTTCAATGCGTGTATTTTCTCTTCCTCTCTAAATCGAAATAGTTTCTTCATTATATCAAGCCCTTCTTATTCATACCTACGACATTTTATCTCCACTCTCTGCCACCCTCAAAATCAGTCTCTCTCTCTCTCTCTTTGCCTTCAGATTTTTCCCTTTGTATACACCTAAGTATGAAATCATGACTAAAGCTCAATCTCTCATTGCTCCCTTGCTAACAACACAAAGAAAGTGTAATACTCCTTTTTTACACTGATTCAGTCCACTATATATTCTTACACGCGCGACCATGTCTGGAGGAAGGCCATAAACTATGACGACGAACTACACATGTCGGAAACAAATATTTACAGACAAAAAGATCCTTCGATGATTCACACACACACAGACACACACACACACACACACACATAAGCGACGGTGTGTTTGTCGGTATAAATGCGGATTACGCATACTTACGGGCAAATGTTACGTGTTTTAAATCTAAATAGAATTAATCCAGATCAAACTTAACCTAACCTAAGCTACCTAGCCTTGCCCAGTTAACCCAAGCACTCGGTTTATAAGTATTTAAAAAAATGCGTGTACACGTCTTAAAATGTCGGTTCAATCTACTTATACACATAAACCTACACATATCATATAATGTGTACCCATGAACCGGCCAGCACACACACACACACACACACACACACACACACACACACACACACACACACACACACACACATACACACACACACACACACACACACACACACACACACACACACACACACACAGCCCGTAGCCTAGTAGGTAGAGCTCTCGTCTCACACACGAGGGGTCGGGGGTTCAATCCCCGGCCGGGCGGAGACAAATTGGGCTCGTCTCCTTTCATGTGTTAGCCTCAGTTCACCTAGCTGTAAATAGGTACCTGGAATAAGTGGACGACGTTGTGACGTCCCATCTGGGGTTGGCAAAATGGTACAAGGCGAGATGGGTATCATATGGTTCACCTAAGCTGATGGCTACCTAAGCCTTCAGGCGAGACGGTACCGTCTATAGTGAGAATGGTACCATACAGATCCACCCTAAGCCTTCGTTTCCGATGTCGCCAATTGGCTAAAAATACAGACTACACACACATCCACAGCCATTCCAACGATACATATAACACCTACACATATAGGAGGCGGGAAATAACGAGCATGCTCACTCCCGCAATACAACTAGAATAAGTACAATTGTTTTTGCTCTAGTTTCCCCTCGCATCTAGAGTCCATAAGTTATGACGAATCTAGAAATTCCAACCTTCCTCCTTTTAACTTATAACTTAAAAAGGGCTTGAGTAATCGGGTTGATATGTTTACCAATTGGGAATGAGCCAACTAATATAAAGGCGTGGACAGTTTCAGCCCGTTTGATCCGTCCCTCTCTGAGTTAGAAGAGACAAGGAGTTACAATTTCTAGCCTCGCCATAATGAATAGACAATAGTACAGTCACTCATAAAAATCCGTGGACTTCACTTATTTCTAATAATAGAAGTAATCTTTTAAACCAATTTATAGATATGATTTTCTGTACATCAACAACAAAACTATATATACTAGTTATTGAAAAGCAGAGTCCATAAAAAAAAAAAAAAATCCAGATAGTTATATTTGCACAAAGAAAACCATAGGGGGTCCACGAATGTTCTAGAAGTGACTGTACGGTCGCGCTAATAAGTCATGTCTCAGCTGTCATTACGTTTGGCTTGCTCTGTGCTGTATTAATGTCTGTAAGATGTTGAATAGGGTGGGTAAGTGTAGGAGCATGTTTGTATATTTCACTCGATATGAAGAAATAAAGCTTAGATATTGCTGATGCCAATTATTGATCAAAACATACTTGGTGCCGAGACATCACTTATTGTACTTATTGTGCACTTATTGCGATTGTACCTCTTCTTACCTCTCTATCCTTGCCCCTTTGTTTTATATACACATCGGGATCCGCTCCCTACGTCACTACTCTACTATAACCCTTTCCCTAAGTTGCTGTTCTTCTCTATATTTTCCTACAACACATTCCGATCTCATCCCCTGCCTCTTTACCCCAACCCCCGTTCCTCCAACATATCTAGAGCTCCTTTCTATACCTCTCATCTTTCCTTAATAGGCTATATCTGGAACATCTCTTATCTTTCCATAGCCTTTTCCCACCCACATACATAGAACCTTCCTCTATCTCGCCCCTTTCTGCTCACTCGACTAAAACAAAATTGTATATATCGCTGTACACCTCCTCTCCCATTCCTCCATCACAACTAGCAGCATACCTCTCTAATTCCCAATACCTATCCCTTTCATATCTCACATCTAAAATCCCTCCCAACCTTGTTTCTCTATCCACATACACATTTAGAACTTATCTCCACATCTCACCTTACTCTCTTACCTTTTCACAACTCTATACAATATTTTGTACTGTATTAACCTAGCCCCTTTCCTTCCCCAACACCAAGAAATCTCCCCCAAAGTTTTATCTCAATCCCTATCTCAATTCTCTCACACAGATAGAACCCACTCCTCCATTTAACTCTGTATCCTCACCTCTTTTCTAAAAAATTTAGAATCACACTCTCCAATTTTGTCCTCACCTCTACCGCCCTTTCACCTAGAATCCCCATTAATGTTCTGTCGCCTAGCTCTTTCCTCCTATACACCTTAAACCCCATCCCCGTATGTTTTCAATGTTCTCCCCATATTTAGAATCCCCCTCTCTCATTCGTTACTACTTCTGTCCTCCAATACATCTAGAACTTTCCCTTCTTATTTTGCCGCCCCTATTTATCCCTTCTAACACACCTAGAAATTCCTCTATATCTCTGGTCCTACACCTTCTGCTTAAGGACATCTAACACTCCCCCCCCCCCATTCATTTTCTGTCTTCTATTTCTGTCCTTCGACATCTAGAGCCCCCCCCCCCCCCCCCCCCCCACACACACTAATGATTAGTCCCCTACCTCTTTCTTCCCACATATGGACCCCCTCCTCACCCCATTCTCTTCCGCCTTTCCTCCCCACATATACAGCCCCTCCCTACCTCTCTGTCCCTACCCCCTTCCCTCCCACCTACACACCTAGGCCTAAAATCTGGAAGGCTGCACAAGAGTCGTTGAACCGAGCCTACAGCGGCGGTAATCGCTGAATATCTGAGCCGTAAAATTGATATGAAAAGGGCCCCGGGAAGAACTAGGGCGAGGCTCAGCTGTTTGGGATCGGAGAGAAAGGGAGAAGAAGGCGATTTTTCCAGCGTGACGACCTGCCAATGCATCGTTCCCACATCCGCTGCCACCCACACAAACACGGCCAAGCGGTGGGGGAGGAGAGGAAAAGATAAATGAAGGAAGTTTTAAAAATATGATAGATGGACCATGAGAATATTATAGATGAATCATTGTATCATACGTCAAGGGGAATGTCAAAATTCAGTGTCACAATGCTGGTCATTGGTGTTATTTATAGCTCACGTGCCTGCGCTAAAGCCCCCCCCCCCCACCCCCACCCCCCCCCCTTCCCTACCCTCCCTCCTCTCTCTCACACACACACATACACACACACGCACACACACGTCTTCCTGGTCACTTCTCCCCATGCTTGCACACTCGATTGCTTCCTGTTATTTATGTGTGTCTTTCTCAACTTGTCACTTTCTATATTTCTCTCAAATGCCTTTCCAATTATATTTTCTCTCTTCTCGTTGGCATCATCCACACACACGGCGAGGACAACCACCCGTCCCAGTCTTTTCACATTCCATGGAACTCCACATCTATGTTCATAATATTATCCACAAAAAACCCACATACCGGTGTATTTCTTAACTTAAATTCACAAGTATTGATAGCCATGTGTGCTCATCCTTTCCAATTTTTTTAAATGTTATCACAAACCCTCAACAACAAAACCAATTCCCTACATACCAATTCTTAGCTATACATTCTTCCAATCATACCTACAATAACAAATTATATACCCAAGCTTTCATCTTCATATCACATCCATCTACCCAACCATTCCAGTCTAACTCACTCAAAATATACATCCTTCCGTTACCCCATATTTCCATATACGTTCACAAATTCAATATCCTGCCCACAAAAAAATTATCAAATTATTTCAATACCGCGTGCACAGCCACCATACACACGCGCGCAAGGACACACACACCATGCACACACGCGCGCGCACACACACGCACGCACACACACACACACACACACATGCAACCAGTCTCCCACTCACCTATGTTTACCCACATACCCACCCACACCTTTACTAACACCCCACCCAGACCCCTACCCCACCCACACGCATACCCCACCCACACCCTTACCATACCCCACCCAGAACCCCACCCGTACCCCACCCACACCCATACCATACCCCCCTCCCACCCACACCCATACCATACAACACCCACCCACTCCTACATAACAGTATATACCCACGATTCATCAACCCTGAATGCCCTGCCACGGACATGTCATTAATTATTGTAGATTTAAAATATAAAATCCAGGTATGGTGACTTTCAAAACTTTCTTCGATCCATTTGCCTTGCTGTTTGCGCTCGCTTTACCTTCTCTCTCTCTCTCTCTCTCTCTCTCTCTCTCTCTCTCTCTCTCTCTCTCTCTCTCTCTTTATATTTCCAACATGGATAATTCATTGATTAGAGCTACGAGAGAGAGAGAGAGAGAGAGAGAGAGAGAGAGAGAGAGAGAGAGAGAGAGAGAGAGAGAGAGAGAGAGAGAGAGAGAGAGAGAGAGATGTAATCCAAAATATATTTAATTTTCAACATAGATTACACTACATTACGATAGAACTATAATTATAATTTGTTATAAGAACAATAGACACTACATTTCTGGCAATATGTACCAACCCGGTGCGACTCAAAACTAAGTCCAAGTGTAATAGAATGCTTACAAATCAAACTTCAAATAAAGTTGCGCTATATTTAGTCACTTTCGTATAATAATCCTTTGATGTAAATTAATTCATGGAAGTGTCCAACTTTTCCATGTGTACTGTACAAACGTGTACTAGTAGACACATGTTAACTATCAGCGATTGGTAGATAGATAAATTCGAGAATATCTATAAATCAGAATATAGCAAAGACAAATCATGAGTTTTATCAGATACAGGTAGTGAACAGGACTGTCATTGATTTCATATTGCTCAGCTAGATAAACAAATAAGTGATACAGAGAGAAAGGAAAAGTTAGAAAATGTTTACATTGATTTATTATCTAGTCATCTGCAGCGAGGGTTAGCTTATATTCCACGTAGGCCTACTATGCCTCACAGCCGTTAATAAGGAGTACAACACCATTTTCATTACAGTAACCGCCAGGTTGCTTACCGGGGTTTCCAAACTATTGTGTACATTCACCTGAAATTTTCAGACTCATATTGGGGATATCAATAAAGGTTAGCATTTTCACTCCTACAGTTCTTTCCTAAACTACATAAAATCGTCTAATGATCTATCTTGTATTAATTTCACCACACCACAAAACACCTCCAATGAAATGAATGAAAGCATATATGTGATCCACCGGGATTCGAACCTGGGTTATCACACACAGATTGTTAGACACCTTAACCATTACACCACCAAGACGGTTAAAAGGGTCATAGAAGGATGTGCCACTGTATATGGTTTGAGTATTCTTCCCCCTGGAATGCAATCAAAATAAATTGCAATAATACAACATGGCATCTATGAACAAACGATGTCGGAATTCTACCTATAAACGATTCCGCTACACCTCAGCCTAAGTATTTTCCCAAGAAAGTACTTGGAGAGAGATAAGCTTGATTTTACTAGCGGATTGAAATTTGGAGTTGGAGGGAGGGAGGGGGGGGGGGGGGGAAGTTGTCGAAAGGGAAAACAGGGAAGACTGGAATATTCTATGGCAACAACAATTGGATTATTTTCCGGTCTAAAAGGAATATTATTTCAATATATATTCAGAAATATGGTGATTAGTTACGTATTTAATTCCAAATTGTATGTCCGAATTACCCACATAACATTTTCGAGGTAGTTTACGCCAATGTATTGATCCAAGTACAACACCGTGGATAAATAATGTTAGTATGACCAACATGACGGATGTTAGTCGGAGCCTGAATACTAATGGGTATGTTGGTGGATAAGGAAAGCCATATGGTGTACGTATAATGAATACAATTTGTCCCTGTACGAGTTTAGAAAGCGAGGAAGATGAGAGAAGGGAGGGAGAAAGTCAATATCTAAGGTCTACGCCAAATTCAAGATTCAAGATTAAAAGCGTGAGAACAAAGAAGCGTCAGTGGTTCGAATAATATGCCTTTGCAAGAATTACAACCTGGGTTTGTTCTATGACGGACATACGAAACTGAAGCTGGAGTCACACGAGCTGTTTTTCGAGCAATTTTTACGGGCAATTGTGGTCTGGCAGCTTCAAATATTGCACTTTTTTCAGACTTCAGCCACCTAACATAATCTACCTTCCGTCTAGTTACCGATACCAGCGCAAAAAAGTCCCTAAATATAACGAGAAAAACTTGCTCATGGAAAATTGACGGAAAAATCGCTCGTGTGACAGCGACTATACTGCTGCATGTTGAGTTTATGGGGTAGGATCTCACATGCAAAAGTACTCAGCCATACCAATAAACTCACCATGATCTCTTCACTGCCCTGCTTTATCAAATATATATATTTTTTTTTTTTTCCTGTGCAGCCTCTGATCCATTATCCTTCTAACTTATTTACCTGAAATAGAACAGAAATGAAGATGCAAAATAGGCTAGTGGAAGAATCGAAATGGAAGATAAGCTAATAAAGAGAGGAATATATAATGGGGATAACATATAATAAAGGTGTAGGATATAAGAGAGAGAGAGAGAGAGAGAGAGAGTAGCATGTTTAGTTGACCACTCAGCCTTCTATTTTAGTGAGAGTAGATTTAATCTTATATAATATGATTTATAGCTCAATGATGGTGTTATCTCTGCCTTTCTACGCTGCACTGAGTCCTTGTTCAGATAAGGTGACCAAAACAGCACGATATAGGCAAAGAGGGGTCTTACTATACTCGTGGACAATGGCAGAGAGAGAGAGAGAGAGAGAGAGAGAGAGAGAGAGATAATCCAATAAATCCTTCTATACATTACGAGGTTAGTACGAACAAGAAGCCCTGAAACTCCAACTCTGCCCGACTAAGACCAACCGTATCGGAAGAAAATTTTACAGTCCAATTCTTCCCGGATTAAGTCCCCGGTGTGAATACATTAATATCTCTTTCATTCCCCTCTCTCTCTCTCTCACTCACTCTCGCTCTCTCTCTCATTCCTCATTCTCTCTCTCATTCTCACTAACTCTCACTCTCACTCTCTCTCTCTCTCTCTCACACACATAGGTCCTTCTTAAACTGCATAAAGGTATCTAATGTTAACCAGAATCAAAGGTAAAAAGACGTCATGGTGCTGAAGGGGTTAATTGTACAGATTTTATGCCGAGTAAAATTAGCCCATGTTGTTGATGGAAAAGAACCAGATATTCCAAGACATCACGGGCTTCACCGTTGAATGTACGGCTGAATGTACAGGCTTTCAGCCAATGCCCGAGAGGGAGTTGTTTGAAAAAAAAAAAAAAAAAAAAAAAAAAAAAAAAAAAAAACACACTATCAAGGCTGTCCAGCATTGGCCGTGCTATACAAAAATAGTTAACATGGTTTCACCCACCCATGGTTAACTTTATCATAGGAGGGTGTAGACAGTGAGGGGTTGAAATTGTGGTGTGATTGAAGGTTTAGCTGTGTGACACTGGTTTTACTTCCGTTACCTCAATACACCCGTTTAGCTACCGTGCCTAATGGTAACCAGAATAAAGTGTAAGATGGCGCCACCGTACTGAAAGGGTTAACTGATCTCATGTGTCACCGTCGATGCCTCCACACACACGCACATACATACAACAAACAAAACACACACACTCACATAAACAAACACACACACACAGACCCACACGCAAACACACACATAGGGCTACATACACACACTTACCTACACAGACATACACACACAAGCACAAACACACATGTGAAAAGAGTTGAAATTAACATAGATATATGAAAAATATAGAGATATAGTCAAACACCCACCCCAAGGCAAAATACACATACACACAAACACATACACAAACAAAAACACATACACACACACACAAGCACAAACATACACACATAGAAACACACACACACATACACACACACAAAAAACATAAACACACACACACACAAAACACATACAAACACACACACACACACACACATCGCCTCCGTTGCCGCATCCCAGCCGTGAAATCCGATTGTACCCGCCTTCCCAACCCGTCTGCGGCTGCGGCCAAGTATAATGATAACTGACGCGCCAATAAGGAGGAGGAGGAGGGGGGAGCAAGGAGTAACGATAATGGTTGCAGAGGCTCTAAATGGGAGGTATAGGGAGGTACAGGAGATTCAATAGTTTGCAATACACCTTGTAACCCGGCCAAATGGTGCTTAAGGGGAGATTTCCACTTGAGGGATTTTTTTCTTGACCCCTTGCTCCCTCATGGTTAGCCCCATTGCTTTTGATATTATAAGACGTTCGCCCCATTAGTTTGGCGATTTTAAGAACTTTCGCCCCATTTCTGTCAATTTTAAGACTTTTCGTGCCATTTAGGTGTCGATTTTTTCCTTGCGAGCGATAGCGAGCCTGTAATTTAAGAGGAACCGGCCTTCGGCCGGGAAATTTTTCTACCGAAAAATGTACAAATTTATCTTGAAAGGGGGTCTAGGGGCTGTAATGTTAAGCTTGATGGAAGTCTAGGAAACACACTAAAAACCTCCCCTTAAGGGGGGTCACCTGCTTTGTTTCTCTCTCTTTCTCTGGCTTGTATTCATCCGGCCCCATTCAGCCTACTATTTTAAGACGTTTATCCCTATCCAGGTGTCGATTTCTTCCTGGCGAGTGATATCGAGCCAGCATTGTATGAAGAAATCCGTTTTTTCCGGAGACATTTTTCTATCGAAAATTGTACAAATTTAGCCTGCTGTCAAAAACATATTTAAAAATATGCTGGTTCGCTTCCGCTCGCCAGGAAAAAATCAACACCTGAATGGGGGTAAACGTCTTAAAATAGTAGGATGAATGGGGCCGCCGAATAGATACAACCCAGAGAGAGAGAGAAAACAAATCGAGGTGGGCCCCCTTAAAACAATATACCTTGCAACCTGGCCAAGTGGTGATTAAAACAATATACCTTGCAACCTGGCCAAGTGGTGATTAAAACAATATACCTTGCAACCTGGCCAAGTGGTGATTAAAATAATATACCTTGCAACCTGGCCAAGTGGTGATTAAAATAATATACCTTGCAACCTGGCCAAGTGGTGATTAAAACAATATACCTTGCAACCTGGCCAAGTGGTGATTAAAACAATATACCTTGCAACCTGGCCAAGTGGTGATTAAAATAATATACCTTGCAACTTGGCCAAGTGGTGATTAAAATAATATACCTTGTAGCCTACCCTCGCCAAGATTCGAACCTCGGACAGTCAAGACGAGACTCCATGTTTTAACCCATTCCACTATGACATGATAGGGAATAGGTATTCATCTCGTATTTATACTGTATTAAGGAGATGGAGAAATCCTACTTCGAAGAAATATTCCATTCCACACAAACTCGTACGACCCGTAAACAGACTAATCACACATAACAAAGCCACTCCAACAGCTTCCTCTCTCTCCATCACCCCTTCTCCCCTCTCTGCACTCTTCAGACAAAAAAAAATAGGAAAAGAGAAAGTATTAACGAGGTGCCGTTGTAAAGGCTTATTCCTCAATACCTTCATCATCTTCATCCATACTCCAGAGTACTATAGAAGGTATTTATACAACAATTCCCACGC
Organism: Paralithodes platypus; assembly: GCA_032716605.1. NCBI lineage: Eukaryota > Metazoa > Arthropoda > Malacostraca > Decapoda > Lithodidae > Paralithodes > Paralithodes platypus. The sequence goes on from CM064572.1 coordinate 61,559,774, forward strand.
AACTCGAGTTGAATTGATTTATTATTTTACTTTTCTTCCAGGCAAGCACGATAATTACATTAATATGAAATATATCGCACAAATACACGTGCGTTACATGAATATATGTGTATACCCTAACCCAAGGTCCATAGATACGTATCTATGGACCTTGCCCTAACCGAGATTCGAACCACGGGCAATCAGGACGAGAGTCAATTCCTGAACTTTATATATATATATATATATATATATATATATATATATATATATATATATATATATATATATATATATATATATATATATATATATATATATATATATATATATATATATATATAATTATATATATATATACAGTACATACTGTAAATGCAGTTTATACATAACCGATTACTAATTTCAGATCAATATATCAACACATATGATGACATACTGTATATTTTATAAATTCAATACAGCCTTCCAACCAACCTCCACAGCAACACCCACAAAGCACACCATTCATAGACCTGGTTGTCGACGCCTGTACTAAGCATAGCAATGTGTTGTGGTCATGGCAGGGGGATCAATCTGGGGTGAGAGTTTAGCATCCGTCACTCTAGGGGTTATCTTGGGGGAGGGGGATGAACGCATTATTGCATTGTTTACGTATATATATAGAGATATATATATATATATATATATATATATATATATATACCGATATATATATATATATATATATATATATATATATATATATATATATATATATACAGTATATATATATATATATATATATATATATATATATATATATATATATACTGTTTTTTAAAGTTTCCTTCCAAGACCTCCATCAAGCTTTAAAAACACCCCTAGATTCCCCCCCCCCCCCCTTCAAGAAAAATTTGTAAAACAAAATCGATAGAAAACTGTCCCGACCGAAGGCTGGTTCCTCTTAAAATTACAAGTTCTCTATCGCTCGCCAGGAAGAAATCGACACCTAAATGACATGAAAGGTCTTGATATCGATACAGAAATGGGACGAAAGGTCTTAAAATCGAAAACTAATGAGGCGAACGTCTTAAATCTCAAAGCTAATGGGGCTAAACATGAGGGAGAAGGGTGGCCATATAAATGAACAACCTCCCCAATAAACCCCGGTGATCCCTAGATAACTCCCACCCCCACCACCACCACCACTGCTGATCCAGGAAACCACACACAGGGTCTTTAAGGGGGTAGTACTCACTTTTTAGGGACCCCCTTCTCCCTCAGGTTTAGCATATTAGTTTTGAGGTTTTAAGACGTTCGTTCTATTAGTTTGGCGATTTTGAGACCTTTCGCCTCATTTTGTTGTCAATATTAAGACCTTTCGTGCCTTTAAGGTGTCGATTTTTTCCGCTGTGCATGAAATTAAGCATAAAATACTAATTCGATTTGTTTTGTTTTTTTCTGCTAATAATCTTCATTTATTATATATTTCTTTGTTTTATCATATTAGCTTAAGGGGAGATTTCCACTTGAGGGACTTTTTTCTGTACCCCTTTCTCCCTCATGTTTATCCCCATTTTTTGAGATTTTAAGACGGTGGTCCCATTAGTTTGGCGATTTTAAGAACTTTCACCCCATTTATGTCACTTTTAAGACCTTTCGTCCCATTTAAGTGTCGATTTTTTCCTGGCGAGCGATAGCGAGCCTGTAATTTAGGAGCAACCGGCCTTCGGCCGGGACATTTTTCTACCGAAAAATGTACAAATTTATCTTGAAAGGGGGTCATGGGGGTGTAATTTCAAGCTTGATGGAAGTCTAGGAAACACTAAAAACCTCCCCTTAACTGAGGTTGCGGTGTGTTATCAAACATTTCAATTCGATCATATTTCCGTTAGATGACTATAATAAAAGGAAAAATAATCTACATAACTAACCACTGATTATAATAATCTACATAACTAACCACTGATTATAATAATCTACATAACTAACCACTGATTATAATAGATAAGTAATAAGCTGCATTGAACTTGCCTGAAGCAAACCAATAGTGAAGAAATGACGTGACTATAGAGTGACCATAGAGTGACCATAGAGTGACTATAGAGTGACCATAGAGTGACCATAGAGTGACCATAGAGTGACCATAGAGTGACTATAGAGTGACCATAACGTGACCATAGAGTGACCATAGAGTGACCATAGAGTGACCATAGAGTGACCATAACGTGACCATAGAGTGACCATAGAGTGACCATAGAGTGACCATAACGTGACCATAGAGTGACCATAGAGTGACTATAGAGTGACCATAGAGTGACCATAGAGTGACCATAGAGTGACCATAGAGTGACCATAGAGTGACCATAGAGTGACCATAGAGTGATTTGTTGAGTATACCACCGCCAGGGGTTACGTGGACTAGGCTTAGATACGTTATATCTAAAGGGTCATGGCCTAGATAATGCAGGGGCTTATGTGAGTGGTGGGGGGGGTGGGGGGGTGCAAGGGGGGAGGGGGTGGGGTGGGGGGTGAGGTGGGGGTGTGTTACGGGGGAGGTGGTGGGGGTGGGGGGTGAGGTGTGGGGGTGTTACGCGGGAGATAGTGGGGGTGGGGGTGAGGTGTGGGTGTGTTACGCGGGAGATGGTGGGGGTGGGGGTGAGGTGTGGGTGTGTTACGCGGGAGATGGTGGGGGTGATGTGTAGGTGTGTTACGGGGGAGGTGGTGGGGGTGGGGGTGATGTATGGGTGTGTTACGCGGGAGATGGTGGGGGTGGAGGTGATATGTTACGTGGGAGGTGGTGGGGGTGATGGTGATATGTTACGTGGTAGGTGGTGGGGGTTTGGTAATGTTTGAGGGAGGGAGGGGGATGTTAAGTAAGAGGGAGTTTGTGTTTCGGTGACTGGGTGGTGAATGAGGTTTGGGTATGTTACATGGGGGGGTTGAGGGCGGTGCGCTCCTCGGTGCCACTAGCAGAGTGGCAAACTCCACCTAGGTGAACATAGGTAGGAGGTGGTGGGTGTTTGGTAATGTTTGAGGAAGGGTGGAAGATGTTAAGTAAGGGAAGTTGTGTAGGTAGGTGACTGGGTGGTGGGTGAGATGTGGGTGGAATGTTCCATGTGCATGATTTTCACCATAATAGGCCTAGGCGTACATGAACGAATTAGAAACAGTATATTTTCAAATATTGATATTCATGTAATCAGCTATATTCTCCTTAAACAACTGCCATTACCAGCACAGTAACTACAATGCCATGTACCCATGTTCTGTGTGCAGTACATAAACCTATCTACTGCAACAGTATAGAAACAATTGTACAGTATATAATTATGTGTAATTAAGTAAATGGCATGTCAATTAACTTCACAACTTTATCATTCATATATCACATAATAATATTAATGCGTCATGCAACCAAAGGTTTATAAAACTGTGTTAATTCTATTGCATAAAATGTTAAACAAGTGTGACTGACGAAGCACCCCCCCCCCTCTCTCTCTCTCTCTCTCACTCTATCTCTCTCTCTCTCTCTATATATATATATATATATATATATATATATATATATATATATATATATATATATAGAGAGAGAGAGAGAGGGAGAGAAAAAAAAAGAGAGAGGGGGGTGCTACTTAGTTGGGTGAGAAAGTTAGATATGCGTGTGTGTGTGTGTGTGTGTGTGTGTGTGTGTGTGCGTGCGTGAAGCAGATAGAAAGAGACCTTCATACAGACAGGCGAATGGCAAAAGAAAAAAAAGAAAAAACAAACAAGAGAGAGCGAGTAAGAGATGACCCATAACAGTACGTTATATTATAACAATACTAATATTAATGATACGCCCCATTTTTCAATTACCTCAAAGCCACTCACTCATTACAATTAACGAGATATAGTAATGACCAGAGAAAAAGAGAGAGAGAGAGAGAGAGAGAGAGAGAGAGAGAGAGAGAGAGAGAGAGAGAGAGAGAGAGAGAGAGAGAGAGAGAGAGAGAGAGAGAGAGAGAGAGTGAGAGAGAGAGAGAGAGTAATAACTAACAGGCATATAGAACAGATCATATGCAGTGAGAAAAAAACCCACACTTCCTCCCCCACCCCATCCCTAAAAAAAAATTACAACAATAATAAATAAATATATAAATAAAACCAGACCAATAACAACAATAAAGACAACCAGATACATATGCCTGCCCAACCCCTTTTCCCAATTACACCCAAGTCACACATCCATTACAATCAATGAGATATGGTAATGAACTCAGTCCCCCCCCCGGTACCCAGACTCTGTTTGCCCACCTGAAAGAACTTTTGGTAACTTCTTTTTTTCTTTCATGCTGATAGATTCTTTTCAATGTTCACTAACAAGTTCGAATAACTATTTATTCATAAATTGAACTTTATTAGAATATAGAGATTGTTCATATTTGTTTTCCTTATAATATTTTGAAACACTAAATACATAGGAGAATATTTAATAATTATTTTCGGCAAACTGAAAAATGTATATATTACTGACAGCATTGACATACAGCGGTGACATGGCCAACACATATATATTACCATAATAATCTCCAGTGTTATTATCATTACTGTTTATAATGACAGAGGCATAACAAGCATCTCCTTGTTCAATCTCTGCCTCCTAAAATGATTCCTCTAACGAATAATAGTTAAAGTTTCTATTTTCTGGCAACATATCGGGCCATTGAACTCAAACGTCATATCTGTAAACATGTAGAGATCTAAGGTAAGCCACTTTAAATAGCTCCATCAGATAAGACGATAGGCCCAAGACTATATGTCATTCGGTATTACTTACAGGTATACCACACAACACCTTCTTTCAATATTTAATCATCAATATTTTCTCAACTTTTAGAGAATCTTTTACGTTGGTATCGGAAGCTATTTTGAATCAAGACGAACTTAGATGATATAACCATATAACAAGTTTAGCTCGTAAGTTGCAAGGCATGTGTTGTTAATAAAAGATGAGGGAATAAACACTCGTATGATAACAGTTTTAAACATTATCAAATAAAGACATGTTACATATGTAAACATGCTACATATGTAAACATGTTAAATTTGTCAAACATGTTACTTATGTAAACATGTTACATATGTAAAATGTTTACATATGTAAATATGTTACATTTGTCGGCTGCATTTCATCTCATCATGGGAAAAAAACGTAAGACATTTAAACAAAAAAGTAGGGCGCGTCTGTTTTGAATAATGTATGTTAATCCCGGTTATCTGTAGGTGACGGTTAGGCGGGGAGAGGGGCGCGTTAGAGTATTATCACGGGTGCATGATAACTGGATTTGTTCACTCGCATTCTTATCGCAAATATTACCCTAGGTGTTATTATCTTTGTTATAAATAAGGTGT